>NDGN011296869.1:2222-20382 GCA_002564285.1 Tympanoctomys barrerae
TAGTATGGGGGACTGAGCCCAGGGCCTTCATACTGAGTTACACTCTCAGGCCTCATTTTTTTATTTTTTTAAGACAGGATCTTCCTGGTCACCTAGGCTGGACTCAAATCTGCCATCCTCCTGCCTCAGCCTCCCAGAGGGCTGGGATCACAGGTGTGAACCATTGCGCTTGTCTTGAGCCAGGTTTTTAAAGCCTGTGATTCTGTGAGAACACAGTTGTTCAAAATGCTGTTCAGCAACTTGTGGAAGAACTGTTTTCCTGGATTTTATGCTCCCATGTTTGGCATTGTCTAGGTGACTTTTGGCTTTGGAGCAGCACATTGCCATTCAGACACAGGTTCTGCCTCCCTGCGGCCTCCCGAGGGCTCCCCTACCTCTGTGTGTGCCCTTGGCATCACCCTCGTTGCCCTTGGCCCTCAGCACTCCCACCAGGCAACTTGAGGACAGAACAAGGGGACCATAGTGGCCTTGGAGGTGCGACCTGGCGTGGCCCAGGGGCAGGGTGTCAGAGTCTCAGCCATCAATGGTGCTGCACCATTTGCTTGGTCACCTTTGTGTAAAGCCAGGGGAGCATGTAATGTCCCCCCACATGTGTCCCTGAGATTGTCTTGCCCTATTCCTGCCACCCCAGGTTCAGACACCAGCTGTGACTCTAAGCTCCACACCACTTGGACAGACCCTCCAGAATGCCATGCTTTGCTCCTCAGAGCCAAGGAGGAGGAAGTTCACCTTGTGCACCCACATGTGCATACATGCACACCTGCACACATATGTGCACATGCGCATACATGTGCGCATGCACATGCTGCAAAGGCTGATGCTTTCCTGGAAGGGGCTTCAGCTTCCTACTGAGCCCTCCTTTTTGCTCTTCTCCCTCTGGGGTGAAGGCTCTGCCCCATACCTGTCTTCTGGTCCCCAGGGCACCCAGCTTGCTGACGTAGGCACTGCACCAGTGGGCAGCTCCCGGGGTCCCCACCCCAGCCTGTGGGGGACAAGGTCTCCCCACTGAGCAGGGACCCTATGACGCATTCTTATGAGACCTGGTCCCAGAGCAGTTTCTCCATCTGTGGTCTCTGCTCAGTCTGCTTTCTGCATTGTATCTGTGCTAATCAAAGAATGCAGTGGATGTTTCAAAAATTGAGTAAAAGATACATTGCCGTGAATCTCCCTTCAAATCCTCCCCTCACCTCAAGCCATTGATGCTCTACACACTTGCCTGGTCCTGGGACTCCTGGGTCATCAGAAACACACACACACATGCGCGCACGCGCGTGCGCGCACACACACACACACACACACACACACCCCGGGCTGGCTCCGGGCAGACCAGGAAGGTCTTGGCTCCTAGGCCCACCTCCTCTGGTGTCTGGCATCTACTTGGATGCCAGCTGACAATGCCACACCTGGTTCTGCATGTGGCTCTGCATTCCTGCTTTCAAGTCAAGCAAAGGCCAGCTCGGCTGCAGGAACAGAAGTGGGACCTCAGGGCCTCAGGAAGGGTCTTTTACCTGAGGCAGGGGATGCTGGCTGGCAGGGAAGAGGTAGACAGCACATTACCCCAGAGCATGCTGGTGGGGGAACCCTGCTAAGTTGTGTGTGCTTTTGGCAGTGTCAGTGGACACAGGGGTTTCCCCAGGCACGAAACCTGGAGCCTTGTGACCTGAGTTGGCGGGGGGTGGGGGAGTCAGGGGACTCCCGTGGGGACTGTGTCTGGTGTGCTTGCAGCTACGTCAGCTCAGGTAACCTCAGAGTGGACTTGCTTGAGCCACAGTTCCAGGGAGACTTTGTGTCCATCAACCACCTCCTGCCGGATGACAAGGTGACCGTGTTACACCACTCTGTATACGTGAGGTAAGCAGGAGGTGCTGTTGTTCACACCTTGCTAGGTTGCTGCCTGGACTTGTGGAGCCGTGATGGGGACAGGCAGGGTGGGCCTGGTTGGGGGACAGGAGCTGAACCCTATCCAGGCAGTGACAGCCAAGTGGACAGCTGGAAGGGAAAGCAGTTGGCGAGTAGAGCAGGTGTGCATGGGGTTACCTAGCAGGGACGCCAGCTAGATCTGGGTCTTGGTAATAGGGAAGCAAGGAAGGGAGGGAAGGAGGGAGGAGGAAAGCGATCGCCCTGCTCTTTAAGGGGTGCTTTAGGATTCAGTGCTTATTCTGCATGTTTTCCCAGCAACTACAAGAAGCGAAACTGGTGTCCTTTGTGACAATCACCTGGTGACAAAGGTGAGGGGTTACTTGTGGTTTCTAGGTTAGTCAGTAAAGAGCAGATGCAGCCAGGTGCCAGAGTCCGTGCTCTCCCTGACTCCTGGGACCCTGAGCTGAGGTCTGAGTTCTCTGCTCTGGGACCATGGCTTCCTTGTCTGTGTAGTTGGGCCCTGGACTGAGTAGGGTCCTGAGTGTCCTGTGTAACCAACTGGGACCTGCGGAGATTTCAGGACCCCCATTCCCTCATTCTAAGGCCTCACAGTGGGCCCTGTCCCCATCTGGAGAGGGGTGGGTATCATTGGGACCTGCCCTAGTGCGTGACCCCAGGTCAGGATGTGAAGAGCACCAGGGAAATGGACACAGGTGGCCCCAGTGGGTGCGTAGATGCCACCTGTGTGACTTTAGAGGTCCAGGTATACCCTAGTGGGTGAGGTCTCCCTGTGCATCGGGGAGCCCACCAGCAGTGCTTGCTTCTGTTTCAACATGGACTAAAATTGTAATCTTTATTCAAGAGCAAGGGGAATGAAAATTTATTTTTCTTCATTTACAAGATCAAGTAAAAGAGAAAAATATTCACTCTGTATACCTTGGATACAAGGAGAGGCCAAAATATATGGTGAATATTTAAATATAAAACATTTATTACTGTAAGAGACACATCACTTTAGATCCCCTTCAGACCCTTCCTTTGTCTCGGTTACTTTTCTCTCTTTGCTTGAACAAAATACCGGACAGCCAAAATTAAGGAAAGAAAAGTTTATTTAGCTCACAGTGGAGGTTTCAGTCCGTACTCAACTGGCTCCAAGGCAGAGCAGAGGGCAGCCATTCATGGCAGCGAAAAGCAGCAAAGAGCAAAGGGAGGAGCAGCAGCTGCGGCTGCTAGCAAGATCCCTTATATTGTAGCAGATTACCCACCCCGGGGCAGGTGTAGCACTCACACCCATGATCTCAGCATTGGATCATGAATTAATCACAAACTCTAGAACCCCATGACTGCATGAGGCTTTGGGAGGACAATTAGACACAAACCATAACATCCCCCTCCGTCACACACGCTCGTCCCATTGTCCTCGCCACTTCTTGCAGCAGCTCTGGAGTCCTCTTCCTGAGGGTCTTTATGAGGTGTGACCAAAATTAAGGTGACTCCACCACCAAGCTCCACCCCGTGGAAGGGCAGGCTTGTAAAAACATGATGCTGTGTTCTCATCCACCTTATTCACCAGAGCTGGTACTGTGTAACTTCTGACTCTTCTCCAAAGTCTAAATGATCATGAACAGGAAAAGAGTTTGAATCAATTCAGGACATTGAGGCAGCCAGGACAGCTCGGCTAGAGATGCTCAGGAGAGAAGACTCAGAGCTGCTGCAGAAAGTGGCCAGGAGGTGACCTCAGGAGTACCCTGCAGCGGACCCACGGCAATGTGTCTTTTACTGTAATAAAAGCTTTAAATGTGAACCTTTGCTGTACTCTGCTGTCACACCTTCTACTATCCATGATGCCTGTCATTTCTCCACATTAGGGATGGATGTGCCTCAGGCCATGTGGTCACCCTGAAGTGTGTGGGTAAGTGTTCTGGACACACAGGGAAACATGTGGAACCAGTGTTCACTGCATCATGCCCCCCTTTTCCCAGCATTCTCTGAGCCTTTTTCTCTGGAGTGTCAGGTGGAATGGAGTAAGAGGTGGGTTCACTCTTACCTGTCAGGTGTGGAGTGGTCCAAATGGGCAACTTCTTAGCAGCAGGCAGGACCTAAGGCCTAGAGGTCCTGTCCCCATGTGCAGTCCCTAGCAGTCTGGCTCGCTGTCCCCTTCTCCTTGGGTTTCTCCAGCAGCCTTGCCTCCTTTTCCCAGCAGGAGGTCCCCTTGAAGGGGTGGGGTATGGATAAGGTGTATAGGGGAGATGCTACCAGCATCCTCAGCATTGTCAGGGACCTTGGCAGGCTGGGGGTAGTGGCTGACATCCTGAATATTGTCATTACAGACTCTGAATGCTGGGGGCACTATCACAGAGAGTCTCATGACCCAGTGCAAGGGGGTCTTGATTCTGGGCCACTTTCCACACTGCTCACCACACCCAGCCTGTCCTCAGGCCCGCATGGTCCTGGGTGAGAGCAGCAGGGTTCAGGGGAGCAGTCTGGAAAGCCTGCAGTCTCCCCATATACCTTGCCCTCCCTCTGCAGTCTGTGGGCTGAGGACCGGCTACCGTGCACGCATCGTCGGTGGGAATGAGTCCTCGTTGGCACAGTGGCCTTGGCAGGTCAGCCTCCAGTTCCAAGGTTACCACCTGTGTGGGGGCTCGGTCATCACACCCATGTGGATCGTCACTGCTGCACACTGCGTTTACGAGTGAGTGCTTGCTGGTATGGTTCCTGGCTTCCAGGTCCCAGCTGGGCCTGGGCCATGGGGGTCAGGGCTGAGCTGGGCGGTGAGCAGGTTTGGAAGCCAGGCAGGCAAAGCCGCCACAGCTGAGTCCCACTGCATTACCTACCCTCCACCCCACAACCCTAGCTTCACACTAGAGTGACAGGAACCTGAGTTGAAAGCAGGGCTTCAAACACAAAGCTCACACCAAAGGAGGGAGGCTGGAAGCCCATATGCCGGACGGAGATCTGAGTCTCTGGCCTTCGGCAGCTAACTGCATGCAGTGGGCCATGTTAGGCTGAGGCAGGGTGAGGCCATGCAATGTGGGGTGGAGTGAAAGCCCGTGAAGGCCCCTAAGTCCCTCAGGATAGGCTCTTTTGGGGTATAGGGGGTAAGAATGCCCCTAGTCACAAGGATGAAATTTCCCTGTTCCTTTCCCCCACTGTGATGGTGGCTGTTGGTAGACGGTCCTGGTGGCTGCTTCGAGAGCCGAGCCCTGTTTGCAGATGTGAACTGCACTGGGTGCGGAGCGAAGCCTATCTTGGACACACACAGTCATCAGCTGCATTTCCCCAGGGACTTCCTGGGAGTGTGGTCAAGATGCCAGGCCCTGGGCCACCTCCTGCCCAGGGACACCTTAGGGCATCTGAGCGTAGTGTGTCCCAAGGCTGGCTTTGTCCTTGGCTTCACCTTCTGGCCTGTCCATTTCAGCCTGTACCTCCCCAAGTCCTGGACCATCCAAGTGGGCCTGGTTTCACTGCTGGACAGCCCAGCGCCCTCCCACTTGGTGGAGAAAATCATCTACCACAGCAAATACAAGCCAAAGAGGTTGGGGAACGACATTGCCCTCATGAAGCTGGCTGGGCCACTCACCTTCGACGGTACCTCTGGGTTTTCAGGTTGTTTGGGGCTTATTTGTTTCAAGAGGGTTTGTGATTGTGTATGGAAGTGTTTTTATGGCAGCTGCTTAAGCCTTATTGGAAAGCCCAGCTTCATGTGTCCGATTCATGTGGGTATTGGCATCTGCTGATTGTGCTTGTCATTAAAGTTGTGACTTTCCTGGTTCTTGGGATGATAAACATTTTCAGTTGTACCCTGCACAATTTGGCTAGGAGACACAGAGTTGTTGGAGCCAAATCTGGTGACATGGAGTGGCATGCCTATGCTCCTTGTGGAGGAAATATTTCTAGGTAGATGTTGCTATGGGTGCTACGGGGGGCAGTGTGCACGGTGCTTGTTCACCAGAAATGACACACCGACACTTGGACTTTGCTAACAATTCAGTGGGTGTCGTTGCTTCAGGGCCCCATGCATCAGAGAGACCTTGGTTGCAGGCAGGTCTCCTACATTTGCCCGAGGCTCAGGTGGCTCTAGATAGGTCAGGAGGGCCAGAAACACCCCAGGATGGATGTTCTGTAAGGCAGAGGACGCAGTCCCAGGCTGTACCAGCAGGGGCCTCACAGGCCAGACCTGACCCATGGCCCAGTTTGGTTCATAACATTCTCCTGGAACCTGGTCACACCCATTTCCTGGCCCATTTCCAGGGGCTGCTTTTGCGCTGTGGTGGTGGAGTCCTGGGGCAGTGCAGAGACCCAGTGCTGAAGCCTGTGTGCTCTCGGCCCTCTGCTCCAAAGGCTGCCAATCTAGACTGCACACGGCGCTGTCCAGGGGCCCTGGGTGGAAGACAGGGTGAGATGTCCCTGCTCTGGTCTGCTTGCTCTGAGCCTATGGCCCGAGCGGTCCCTGGAGAAAGTCTGTGCCCCTTGCCCTACAAGACTGGATGTGGAGGGCAATGACCATGTGGGAAAAGAAGCAACCAAGATCAGAATAAGAAAAGGGCTGATTCACATGAGAGCACATTGTGAGGGGCTGGCTAGGCTAGAGGCCTGTTTTCAGGAGAGGAATCATCACATGGGAAAGGCCGGTTGGGCGGGGGGAGCTTACAAGGGAGTGCAGATTGGAGAAGAGTCTGAGTTAGCTTATGGGATGTCTCAGAGGTGTGTTTCCTGGGGCATCTGGTTCCTTGTTAAGCCTTCCAGGAATACATGCATGGCAGCCAAAGTATACCAAAATTGCCAATTGACAAGGCCACTTATTTCATATACCTAGGAGGCCCCCTTTCCCTGTGACAAAGGTTTTTATGTTTCTTTTGAGTGTCAGGGTATTAACTTAGGACTGCAGGGTGTGTGCAGGGTGGGGCGGCTTCAGGGGGAGACTTCTTGCAGGGGACTGTAGGCCTCTTGCTGGCAGTGGATAATCATGATCGCCACACTCCTGGGAGACACAGACATTGGGTCGATGGTTGGGTCATATGACTGCCCGCTAAGTGAGGTTGTTGTTCCCCTGCCCACAGAGATGATTCAGCCAGTCTGCCTGCCCAACTCCGAAGAGAATTTTCCTGATGGCAAAGTGTGCTGGACATCAGGATGGGGGGCCACGGAGGACGGAGGTCAGTGATCTGAGATCACATTCTGATCCCAAGACTCCAGAACCTTGGGGCAGGGATGGGGCCCTCTGATGTCTCATCATGATGCCCACATGGGCAGCTAGAAGCCCAGCTGGGGGTGATGATTCTTGCCAGCCATCTTTGCAGCTCAGGGTCATCAGGGGCACTTCATTGTCTCAGAACCTCAGGAGGGGGCTGACGCTTGAAGGCAACGGGGACATCCCCACCAAAACCCCCTACCACACCTCTCCCCCTCCTTCCTCCTCAAATGCATATGGAGCCACCTGGATACCTTTGTTTAAAAATTTGTGCCTGGTAACCAGTGTCATGTGTGCCTGTGGAATGGTGGAAGTTGTGTTACATCTTCCTTCAAAAATCATGTAGAACAGGCCATCCAGGGTGACCCCATTGCTATAGCAACAATAATAGCAGTGGTGTTAAGGATGCTTGCAGTAGATGTAAATGAAGCCCACATTCCTGACTGCTGAGGCACAGGAAGGGTCAGCAGGCTCAGCTATCACGCCCACCACTGCCCTAGCTGCTGGAAACATATTAGCTTCCTGTAGTGCTGTAACGAGCCAATCCAATCTGGGGAACTTTGAGCTATAAAACCTATTGTCCTGAAGTTCTGCAGGGCAAAGTCTGAGACCCTGGCGTGGGCAGTTCTGGCCTCTTCTAGCCCCTTCTCCGGGGCCTGGTGGCTCAGGCATCCTCTAGGTCCCTTGCTTGAAGAGAAGTCACACCAATCTCAGTCCCCATCTTCATTTGCCTCCCAGAAAGTCTTGGGATCACAGAGCCTCTCTCCTTTGTCTGATGGGCACACTGGACTTAAGGCCACCAAGTACAGGAGCTGACCTTGTGACTCTCATTTTAATTACACGAAAAAGACTCAGTTGCAAATAAGGACATGCTTCCCAGCTCTGGGGGTTCGGGATTTCCTTTGGAGACCAGTCAGTTGTGCCTGTCTCTCCTAAAGGACGTGGGGCACACCCAGCTCCAGGCTGTGGGCCCCTCCTTGTCAACCCACTCCCAGTACTCTCGGAGGTGCCCACCCTGGCTCAGGATCCTTTGGTTCTTGGCAGTTTCAAGCCAGCACGCCCTTGGCCAAGTGCAGCCTGTGCCAGCACGGTGGCGCAGAGGGTCCTGGCTCTGTCGGAACTGGGACTGTGGCTTGTGGAGGAGCAGGAAAACCAGCCTCTGCTCCTCTTCCTTTCCTGGGGGCACTCACTGGGGACATGGGCCCAGCAGAGTGTTTCTAATCCCTTTGAGCTCTGCAGAGGGGTCTCTGGAGGACAGCCCCTTCCTCTGTGGAGTTCCAGAATTGCTGGGCAGACCTGCTCATCTGAGCCCCTGTGATTCTCTGCATCCCACAAAAGGCCCCAGCACCCCTCTTCCTGCGCAGGACTGGCTGCAGCTCTGACCCTCCCCCTTGCTTCACTCACATATGGAGCCCTCAGCCTTGGAGCTGCCCCTACCCCACGTGGGGTGTCCTTGTGTACATGTGTAGGTGGGGACACAGGGTGAGGGACCCAGGCACCATGCCCAGGACCCCGCCACCAGCTGGTGCCAGGCGTGGCCTCCGCCTTGCTGCCCCTCCCCCTCACCTCAGCTGCTCTTCTGGCATCGGGAGGATTGGTGGCAGCTGCCCCTGACCTCTCAGCTCAGTGTCAGGCCAGGGTGTCCTGTTGAGGGCTGTAGAGGTATGGGAGGATTTGGGGCATCCCCATGAAAAATGCGAGGTGACACACTCATTGTACATGTAAGGGAAGGTTTTGAGGAGCTGTGTGGCATCTGCACCTCCTGTTGGAGGCAGAGAGCAAGGCGTCTCCTGCCTGGGCCTTCTGTAACCAGGACATCCTGGGGGGTTGTCCCTTTATGTTGCCTAAGAGGTTGGCCCACACAGCTGTATTACTTTCTGGTGGCTGCTGCAGCAGGAAGATCGAGCTTGGCGGCTTACAGTGGCACAGTTATAATCCTGGAGACCAGCAGTCCACTAGGAAATGGGGTGGGCAGGCCGGCTCCTCCTCGGGGCCTGGGTGGGGTCGGGCTGCACCCCTGAGCTCCAGGCCCCTCCCCTCCAACTCATCTGTGACTCTGATCTCTGCTTCCGGCCCCACATCTCCTCCTCTGAGCCTTTTCCTTGCACCACACTCCTACCCTTTCTGGTTGTGCGCCCCACCACATTTGCAAAGCCCCTTTGGCTGGGTCAGCTGTCACAGGTTCTGGGGATTGGGACACGTGTGTCTGTAGAGACATGTTTTTCTGCTGACAGGTGCTGTGTGTAGCCTTCCCGAGCTTCTGTCTGTCTTGCAAATCTGGCTCTGCTTTCTTGATTTGAGGGCCTGGGCCAGGACAACCCTGGGCAGGAACCCTGGGCTGCTGTGGCTCTACCTCCTTCTCCACTTTGGGCCCCATGGAGCGGTGAGGGAGCGGTGATCTAGGTGAGGTGCAAGGCTCAGGGAGTCCTCTGTCCCCCACAGAGCCCTGTCCTCAGGGGCACCAAGTCCTAAGTGGCGGTCTGCTCCTGCCCTCAGTGTCACCTGCCCTCGGCACCTCTCTCTCCTCACTATGGTCTGCCCTTGTTTGGAGCAGGTGATGCGTCCCCGGTGTTGAACCACGCGGCGGTCCCGCTCATCTCCAACAAGATCTGCAACCACAGGGAGGTGTACGGTGGCATCATCTCCCCGTCCATGCTGTGTGCCGGCTACCTGAAGGGCGGGGTGGACAGCTGCCAGGTAAGGGTGGCCCTGGCCGCTGAGCCTTCAGCACCGTGATCCAGCCCGTAGGACAGGCCCCTGCCGCTGCTCGAGGGCATGGGAAAGAAAGGTGCTGGAGACCCAGCCGTCCTTCCTGGGGCAGGGCTTCTTCCCCAGCCTCCCCGTCTGCACTGGCGCTGAGGGAAGGCGCTGCTCCCTGAGTTCTCCCCTGGTGTGGCAACTGGGCCTTGGGAGCAGTGCTGTGCCCTTGACCATGCCCCTTGCCCACCAGGGAGACAGTGGTGGGCCCCTGGTGTGCCAGGAGAGCCGGCTGTGGAAGCTGGTGGGTGCTACGAGCTTCGGCATCGGCTGCGCAGATGTGAACAAGCCCGGGGTCTACACCCGCATCACTTCCTTCCTGGACTGGATCCACGAGCAGATGGAGGTGTGTGCTGGCTCCCTCCCAGGCAGGCTCCGGAACCCAGGGAGGAACCCTGCTGGGGACCTGCCAGCAGCGGCTTGGTGGCTCAGGGCATAGCTAATCTCTGGGCTGGGCAAGGCCCTGGGTAGGTGCGGCCATCACACAGTGGGGGACGAGTGGCCAGTCATGGGGCGAGGACCCCAAGTATCCCCTATGATATTGCGCCTTGCTGGGAGCCTGAGAGGAACTCCGAGTGTCTGGGTAGAAGGGGCCAGGACCCCTGGGCTCTGGACTCCAGGGAAAGGCGTTCCAGGCCCCACTGCAAGGTGACCAGGGGACAGCGACATGCAGGTGGGGTGACCAGGGTATGCTTGCAGGGTCACAGGGCAGGATCTAGGCCCTGGCCTGGAGGGCAGGCAGCCAGTGTCTGCTGACTCAATCTCAGGCTGAGTCTCTTATCACTCGGACCAGTTTCCTAGACCTTTGCCCTTCTTCCTTCAGGTAAAATTTACATGACAAAAGTGAGCCATTGTAAAGTCCACCACTTTGTGGCACTTGTGACACTGAGGTGTGGCCTCTCTCTAGGTCTGAAACATGCTCCTCACCTCATCGCTCCTGTCCTTTGAACAGCTTCTCCTCCTTCCCCAGCCTCGGGTAGCCATACTGCTTTATTTCTGTTTTGTTTTATTATTTTATTTTATCTTATTTTATTTAAGACAGGGTCTCCCTAAGTTGTTTAGGTTTGCCTTGAAGTCACTGTGTAGCCCAAAACAGGCCTTGAGCTCACTGGCATCCTCCTGCCTCAGCCTCCCAAGTGCTACCATCGCAGGCACGCACCACCACTCTTGGCAACCAAGCTGCTTTAAGATCTTCTAAAACTGCTCCTGGCATTGGCCATCACATGGCTTTGTTCTTTTTATGCGCCTCCCCCTCCCCAACTCCTCCTCTACCTCTTGGCACTGTTTTTGCCTTAGGAAAAATCTGTCTCCCTGTCTCCTATCTTCTGCCTTTTATTTTGCTCTTTGTTAGTACTTCAGGTCTCTCGCCTAAGAGAAATCACGTGATGTTTCAGCTTGTGTGTCTGATTTATTTCACTTGACAGTGTGGGCTCATCCTTCTGTATGGCAGAGTGGTGTTCCATGGTGTGTAGACACCATGTTTTCCTTATCCCTTCATCTGCTGATGGATGTAGAAGCTGCGAGCTTTAGCTGCTGTGAGTTACGCTGCTAACAGCGTGGGTGGCCTGGGTCGCTGCAGCGGGACGCCTTTAACCCTGCTGGAAGGGTACTCAGGAGGGGAGCAGCTGGGTCAGATGGTTTCTAGTTTTAGGTTTTGGTGGGCTCTCCGGATTGATTTCCGTAGTGGTTGTACAGTAAGTCCCTGAATTACAAACGTGGGAGTTGTGAGCAGATACGAATGGACCTCCTTGCATTACAGATACTCGCAGATGGGAACAAATCGTGGCGGTAGCTCACGCGGCTGCCGGGTCACTGTCGTGCTGCTGTGTGCTCACTGCACAGTGCAACACTGCACAGTGCTCAGTTAGAACCAGGGTGTCTGGAAGCGAGAGGAAAATCAGTGGCGATGGGGAGGGGTCGCCAGGAAGCACAAAGTATCACGCATCGTGCATGAGGCTTGGGAGACAGCTCAGCGGCAGAAGTGCCTGCCTTGGAAGCTCAAGGTCCCGAGTTTGATCTCTAGTACTACACGCCCCCCAAAGTACATTGTGCATATATACACTGTGATGTGTACACTGTATATTTGTGTCACGGGTGTCTAGGATTCACTTTGTTGGCCTTAGGAATGAGTCTGACTTCTAAGTTGGACGTTTCTTACTGGCTTACCTTCCCACCAACAATGGACTCTCTGCAGCATTTGTCATTGGATTTCTCGATATCCTTTCTGGACTAGGGTGGCATTTCAGCATTGTTTTAATTCCCATTTCTCTAATGGGACCCTGCTGGTTTTGGTACATGGGGTCTTCAGAGCATGGGTGAGTGTCTGTCTGGGACTGTTGCCAGCTTTGCTGCCTGAGGACCTTTTCCTGGGATGTGCTAATCATCTCTGACCCTGACCACCAAGGGCCCACAGGAACCATTGCCGGCCAAGGTCACACTCGTTCCCAACCAAATACCGAGGTGACTCAGAAAGACTCTTCTGAAGCAGCTTCCCACCCCCTGCCAGCTGCCCAGGTCTCAGCTGTCTCTCTGAGTGCTTTGATGAGCCCCTACGCCTCGGACACCATCCTGTCTGGCACTTGGCAGTTCTGTGCTTTGACAGCTTCCTGTTCACTGGCAGGTTTCTCTGTCTAGTTGGGGCTTGAAATGAAGTTGTTCCAACTTAAACCAGAGCTTGGGAGGTGATTCTAGGACCTGGGACATCCCCAGGGCAGCTCTGGGGGCCACCTTGGGCAGTGATGATCACTGCAGAGAACCCTGTCTGTCCCCAGGGACGGTGGAGAGCTCTCAGGGTTGCCTCCAGCTGCCCACTTGTTGTAGTGTCTGAGAGGTGGCTGGCAAGGTGACATCTCTGTTTGCTTTTAGAGAGACCTGAAGACCTGAAGAGGCTGGGACACATTGCTGCTGGTCTCCCATGCAGATGCCCAATCCTTCCCCAGACCTGAGCATGGGCAGGGTGACACAAGCGAGTGCTCTCAGAGCTGAAGGGAGATGCTGGCCTGACCCCGGACACCCAGTGCCGCCTGCTTCTCATGCCTTGAACCATGAGGTTTCGGCTGAGATGATCTTGAAGCTCTTTTCTGACCTTCACTAAGAACTAAAGCAGAGTATCCCCATGTCCTATCATTTCCCATTTGTCCACTTGATTTTTTTAAAAATTAATTTTACTGCTACACATTTGGGCTACATAACAGTGACCTTTGTTTGGGGAGCTTGGGATAAATACATACCAACCCCCTCCAGCCCTTCCTCTGCCCTCCCCTCCATTGTCTTTTCTCTGAAATGGTCCTGCAAGATTCCTGATGAGACAGCAGAGCCCAGGACGACCACTTGGCCAAGAGGCAAACGCCAGAACCATGGGCCTGGATGGCTCTCTGCACATTTCATCCCTTGACACTGGGCTCGCCTGGCACTTCCGATGTGCAAGACCCTCTTCGCATGTAGAGGCTGGTCTTCGATGAATGCGCTCCCAGGATTGGTTTGGTCATTTCCCTGTAGCGTTTGGTGCTTGGTGCATTACTGGTCCTTGTTTCCCAACAGCAGTCCCATTCTGTAGAGGGCTTTGGATTCTGTGAACAAGGGCTGACCACTCACACACACCCAGATCAGCTTGAATTGTGGGCTTAGGTAGTTATGCTCTTTCCCACCCACCTGTGGGAGTTGACATTTTCTGCTAGAACAGGTTTTTCAGCAGAGTCAAAGGACTTCATATTCTAGCCTAAGACCCACCAGTAAGGTTCAAAGATGCAAAAGTGTGGGTGGAACAGGATCCAGCCAGATCCAGGGTCAGAGGAACCCCAGCCCTGCCACTGGGTCTGAAAGCAATCAGAGTAGCAGGTCACAGGTCATCAAGACCAGCTGCTGTCCCCTCTGCACTGGTTTGCCAACCCACCATGCTTCTGCAGGACTGGGGACCACAGACCCCTACCCCTCTCCATGCCACATGGTAACAAGGAGGGTAACCTAGAGGTGGCATTAGCATTTGGCATCAGTTAAATCACCAGGACATGAATCAGCTGGGCATAAACTGAGAATTTTAAGAGAAGAGAGCCATCCAGGTGCTGGGGTGGGGGCGGGGGCGGGGGTGGCAGCAGAGTCAGCAGGAGACTGGGGGGAAAGAGAGTGAGGCTGACTGCACTGTGTGGCTGCTGGGATTGAGGTCACTGCACAGCAGTCAGGACAGGGACTGCTGCATGGCAGAGACCCCAATACATGGGGGGGTACACCAAGAATCTAGTGATGCCTGTAACCCTGACCATTACTGAACCCACAGATACAATCCTTTCCTACTCACACGCATCTGTGAGGAGGTTTAATTTATAAATCAAGCACAGGAAGAGATGAACAGAGGAACTAATCATAAGAGCAACTACAACAACGCCATGTAATAAAAGTTTTGTCAATGTGGCCTCTCTTGAGACACCAGATTGCATTTTCTCCTTCACCGAAGGCAGCAGCACGCACGCGGCTACTCCTCGCTGACTGTGAGGGTGAGCGTCATAGTGCTTGGGTCTAGGGCCATCATAAGTAGAGCAGGGGCCACTCGAACACCAGGACGTTTGATCCGATAGCTGCAATGACTACTGGTGACAAATGGGCTGGTAGCATATCTGGGGTGGACACAGTGGCCTACGCCATGGGTGAGTCACATCCTGGGTGAGGTGCCGGGGGATGCATGGAATTCTGCCCCACCGCTCTGAATGGCTTATAAATTGTTTATTTCTGGAATCTTCCACTGAATAATCTTGGACTGCAGTTGACTTGTGTAACTAAAACCTCAGATAAAGGTAACTCCTCAAATATAAAAAGGTCAAGGTCATTTTTACTTCAAGTGTTTCTGCCTAGCTGTCTTCAGAAGAAACAACAGCTCCCAAATCACATAGCTGACCTGTGGGGAGAGGAAATATTTCACATACATTCATTCATCTTAATGGAGAAAAATGGGCCATGGCAGTAGGAATTGCACATTTCTGGCCCACTATGGCCTCTTCCTTCTCTAATTACCATGGAGTTTTTAGGAAATGTTTGATGTTGTACAATATTACTATTGTACAGATTGCAAGCAATTAATTGGTGTGTTCTGGGTATGTGGCATTGTTCCATATCCTTTTCAGATTTACCTGTGTTATTTCTGTAACAGTTTTAACAGGTGGTGTGTCACCTTTCTGTCACTGTGACAAAATATCTGGTACTAGTGACTTAACAAGAAGAAAGGTTTATTGTGCTTCACGGCTTCCATCTATGCTTGACCAGCTTCTTTGTTGCTGGCCTGTGGCAAAGAAAGCTGTTCATCTTATGGTGGTCAGGAAGCACAGAGCGAAAGGGGAAGTAGGGTGGGGACAGGAAATGGTCCTCGAGGGCATGTCTCTCTGTCAATAAGGACACTGGGTCAGAGAAGGGAGGCACACATCCGGCTAGGGTTGTGTCTGGGATTGGAAGGACTCACTATACCAGCAGGAGTAAAAGTTGCAAGGGAAGTTGGAAACTTTGTTATTTGAACTGCAAGAGGCTTTGCATCACCTACTTGAAGCCATCTGAGACCTAGCTGTGGCTCAGAGTCCTGATGAAGTTCTTCCTCTAACAAAATGTTTGGTTTCCATGGAGACAACTTCAGACCCCATGGATGTCCAGGGATAGATCTCTAGCTGAGCAGGCCCTCAACCTACTCTTGAGTAGATGTTTTAATTTCTGTTGGAGAAAGACCCAGGAGCACATTGCAGGATGAAATGATAGCTGAATAATCCCAGGCTCCTTGTTTCTGTGGCTACTATGTCAAACTTTCTCCATGCTTGAGAGCCAGGCCAGATGGAAGCCAGGAGAGAAAGCACAGCCGGAGCACTCCTGACCTGCAGCCACCTCCAGAGATACACCTGGAAGAACGAGATGGTACGGGCCTGCCAGGTCCTGGAGGGACCACTGTGGCCAGGAACATCTTGACCTGAGGGATGACAGAGTGCCCAGCCCCCAGACATCTAGGACAGACCTACAGGGACAGAAGTCTCACTCCTTCTCCCTCACTGTAGCATTTCAGAGGGCTTTATTTAACATTTGAGAAAGAATGGATTATGGAAAGCCTAATAGCATTTCAGTCAGTTTGAAGAAAGGAGCATTAAACATTGACCACAAATTTAAATAGCACAGTTGGCCATGAAAACGAACCTGGCTGCACCATCTCGTTAGGAGGGCTTCTCACCTGACTCTGAGGGTGGCACAGAGGGGTGTCCTCTTTGTCCATGGGTGATGCAGGGTCCTCAGAAGCATCTGGAGGGATCACAGGTTCCTTTTAGCCACTCTGATTGGTACCCAGTTTTAATTAGGGTCTCCTTGGGGCACATATGTCACACATCCCTCGGTGAACTGGCTTGCTTTTTAATGAAATGTCTCTTCCTGTCTGTTGCCCACCTTCTAACTAGATTGTTGCACTGTTGAGTTTTAAAGGTTATGTTTATATTCTAGGCCCAATCCCTTTGCCTGACCTGAATTTCCACGTGTTTTTTTCCCTCAGGCTGAAGCTTATCTTTCCAACCCCACCTCCTGCTTTGCAGATAGAAAGTGTCTTATTTTGGGGGAGGTTCAGTGGTTCAAGATTCCTTTACATATCACTCTCACAGAGCCAAGCTGAGACACTGATTACTTAATTAAGCTTCCTTAATGACTTTTGCCAATGATTTTTGCCCTAAATGCTTTAAATTTTATTTATTTATTTATTTGGTACAGGGTCTCACTATGCAGCTAAGACTCATAGTGATCCTCTTGCCTCTGTCTCTCCAGTGCTGGGATTACAGGTGTGTGCCACCATGCCTGGTTTTGGAGCTGGTGCCGTAAGCCCAGGCTTTTGGGGCCTGCTGGCATGTGGTGCTAGGAGTTAAAACTGGGTCCTTGAGCTTGCCAGGTAGGTACTTAGACCATAGAGCTATCTCCCCAGCCTCCTAAATGTTTTATGATTTCACATTTTTCATTTAATTTTGAGTTTTATTTCAGGTGTAAAGTTTGGGTAGTGGCTCACCCCATGCTGGTGGGGGTGCAGCTGTCCCAGCACCATCTGGTACCTATTCTTCCCCTCTGTACTGCTGGTGGTCCTTTGCCAAAGCCATTTAGACATTATTGTTTGTGCAGTACCAGGGATCGAACTTGGGACCTTGGACTTGCCAGGCAGGCACTTATGCTGCTGAGCTATCTCCCCAACCCCTTTGGACGTATTTCTATGGATCTATTTCTAAATCTTGTGCTTTGTTTTGTTGATCTACGTTTCTGTCTTTCTGCCACCACTGCCTGTCTTAATTTTGGTGCTTGTGATTATAAATCTAAGTGCTTATAGTAGGCACTCTAAGTATGATGGCCAGGGAGCCTCCTACTTTGTCCTTCAGTGGGGTGAATGTTTTAGCACTTTCAATGATGCATAGAGCCTCCTGCACCATGTGTGCTGTAGGTTCACCTCCACTACTTCAGTCATTTCTTCCATGTCACACAATGAGGTCATTTTTCTTTAGCTAGGTGGCCTCTGAGCCTGACACCCCACAGTCTCCTCTCCTGGCGACACAGACGAGAAGCAACTGATATGGTTTCTCCTGCTGTAGAGAGCAGCTTGGCTGGTGATTGTCTGCCCCTCCCCTTGCTCCCCTCTGCTCCCCTTTGCACCTTAATGTACTGGGACAGTTGGCTTCTGTGTCCTCCCTGGCCATCCAGCCCCTACTCTCCACTCCAGCAGGAGGGTGGCCAGGCAGCACGGGGCCCTGCCTTCACTCCCGCCACTTCAGAGGAGAACAAACCTTTTAGAAGAGGAGATGGGCACCTGGAGTGGCTGAGCTCAGGAAGGGAGGGATCTGCTCCCCCCCTTTACATGCCCAGCAGGCACAATAAGCTTCCAACCCAGACCACATCAGATGGTAATGGCTGGCAGTGGCAGTGACCCACAGCTGCCTGCGCCCACTGCTTGTGTCCAGCATTATCTGGCACTGTCAGGACTCCGGCAGAGCTACTTTGCCAATTCATGATTTCCATCTGAACTGAGCGAAAGAACTGTAGGCTGGCTGGCAACACTCATAGCCAAGGGAGTTAGTACGAGAGGGGCAGGGCCAGGGCTACAGGAAGAACTGAAATCTCTTTTAATTTATATTTGGATGGTTCTGGCCCCCAGCCTAGTGAAAAAAAAAAAAATATATATATATGTATATACAAATTAGTTAGGATAGATATACAGCTACTTTCTCTTAGTTCAGTGAAAGATTTGTACTAATAATGTATAGACAAGATACCATGTCTGCATCTTGTACTATGAATAACTACTACGAAGACAATATGCGATGTATTAATTATTGTAACTGTCCTACTAACCTGTTTTGAAACTGT
>NDGN011296871.1:0-13106 GCA_002564285.1 Tympanoctomys barrerae
TATATATATATATATATATATGATAGGATACGTAGGATAGATATACAGCTACTTTCTCTCAGTTCAATGAGAAGAAATGTTTGTACTAATATTTTAGACATGATATCATGTCTACACCTTGTCTTCTGAATAACTACTATGAAGTCAGCAACATGCAATGTATTAATTATTGTAACTTTCTGCAAACCTGTTTTGAAACTATTTTATTGGGTTTTTTCTCATTAAAATGAATAAAAGTTAAATAAATACACAAATCCATAAATGTAATACAGGACATAGATAGAATGAAAAACAAAAACCACATTATCATCTCAATAGATTCAGAAAAAGATTTTGACAAAGTCCCACACTCGTTCATTACAAACACCCTACAGAGAATTGGAATAGGTGATCTATATCTCAACCTGATAAAAGCCATGTATGAGAAACCAACAAACAGCATCATGCAACATTAATTGGGCAAAAAAATAGCCTTCACTTTAAAATCAGGAACAAGACAAGGATGTCTGCTGCCTTCACATCTAGTCGATATAGTTCTGGAAATATTACCTTGGGCAGTCAAACGAGAGAGAGAAATAAAATGAATAAGGATTGGAAAAGAAGAATTGAAGTTATCATTATTTGCATATGACAAGATACTCTATATAGACAACCCAAAAATTCCACGAAGAGTCTTGTAGATTAAATGACCAAATTCAGCAACATAGCAGGATAAAAAACAACACCCATATGTCAGTAGTATTTTTGTACACAACAAATGAACACATTGAGAGAGAAATTAGTGAAAATACACCTTCCACAATAATATCCAAAAAAGGAAATACTTAGGAATTAATCTCACAAAAGATATAAAAGATTTATACAGTAAAAATTATGGTATTCTGAAGAAAGACATTGAAGGGAATGTGAGAAACTGGGAAAATATTCCATGCTCCTGTATAGGAAGAACCAACATTTTGAAAATGACCATATTCCTAAAATTGCTATACAGATTCAATGCAATCCCTATTAAAATACCTTTAGTGTACCTCACTGAGCTAGAGAAAACTTTCCTCAAATTCATTTGGTAACAGAAGAGACTCAGAATAACAAAGGCAATCCTGAGAAACAAAGGAAAGGCAGGAAGTATCACAACTACTGACCTGAAATTATACTATAAAGCTACTCTGATAAAATCAGCATGGTACGGGAATAGAGACAGACATGAGGAACAGTAAATCAGAAGAGAAGATGCAGACACAACTGCAAACACATTCAGCCACTTTATCTTTGATTATTGGGCCAAACAGGCTCACTGGAAGAAAGATACCCTCTTTAATAAATGGTGTTGGAAAAACTGGCTTTCCACACACCAAAGGCTAAAACTAGACCCATACCTATCACCATGCACAAAGCTACAATCAAAATGCATCTAATATTTAAATATTAAAACAGGTGAGAATCCTACCAATTTACTGCTAGTTTCAAAACATGCTGTAGATTCTCAGGATCATTGCTTTAACTATCGTGTGTATAAATGTATGGCTTTGTCCGTTATGTTTCCTAGCTTCTCTCCTTGCCTTCTCTTCATTGTCTAATTGAGGATTTAGTTTAGAAAAACCAACTGTTATCTGATGCTCTGATCCTGGGGAGACTTGACTCACATGCTGACAGACATGGCTCTGCATGGCTTTTGTGACACAAGTGCCACAGGCGTGCCACCAGTGGTAGAACAAGCTCACACATACATGTGCAAACTTTAAAGTGAAGAAAAACACATCCAGGGTTTTGTGTCCATTAAGATAAATAAGGCTTCAAGAAAATTTTCAACCAACAAATTTGTATTAATTAAATTTTAGCAGCTTAAATGAAAATTATTTTACAAACTTGTCAGCATGTATTTGCAAATTCTGATTTGAAATCAAGAGACCTCAGGTGAAGACACAGGTAAGTTTAAGAGAACTAAATTACTGTATCTCTTCCAGGCAGAATTCTGATACAGTTAGATGTCATGAAAACTTCACCTTATTTTACCTAAATTACTTAAATCTGTAATTACAAAAACAAAAAAATCTAGATATAAAATTTTTCTTCAGGGATGGGGAGATAGCTCAGTGGTCTAAGCACCTGCTTGGCAAGCACAAAGACCCAAATTCAGGCCCCAGTGTCACACAGAGTTCTGGACACCAAAACCCAGCGTGGTGGTATATTCCTGTAATTCCAGCACTGGGAAGGTTGAGACAGGATGATCACTACTTGTCTGAGCTGCGAAGTCAGACCCTGTAACAAATTACCTAATTAATTAATTTTCTACAAAAGATATGGTGAATCTTTTATAAATAAATATCATAATAGTGCTGTAAAACTGAAGTCCAATTTTCATTTATGGTTCCTATAGCCATAGGAAACAGTCAATTTAAACTCAGCAATGCGTGCTTTACAAATATCACTCAACACCTGAAGTAAAGCAATTATCTATATTGATTACTTGAACTAACATTTTCACATAGATTGCTAGTTAATCTTCATCCTGAGTGATTTTCCTAAATGCCTATCAGATGTATACAGATTGTTCATTCTGACATCTCAATTCCAACTCACACTGTTTTTCACCCACTTTCTGTGTCATTCAATTTCCAGATGCTCAGGTTGAGTAGCATAAGATATTCTGAAGCCGAGAGGAGTAACAGATACAGTAAGATTGCATTGTCATATATTATAATGTATGCCCTTCATTTTTCTCTGCCTTGACACTCAAAATAGAAAACCTCTTGCATCCATGCTCCAAGAGTGCATTAAAAATTCATCCTGGTGCTCTTGAAGGTGCTTGGGAGCCATCAAAGAAAAGAACACTTCCTTGTATCAGTAAGCTGTAAAGTCCAGGTTTAAAAAGTGTCACAGACTTATATGTCACTGTTGGGATAATTCTATATTTCAGTCATTAAAGTGAAACAGA
This sequence comes from Tympanoctomys barrerae, assembly GCA_002564285.1. Taxonomy (NCBI): domain Eukaryota; kingdom Metazoa; phylum Chordata; class Mammalia; order Rodentia; family Octodontidae; genus Tympanoctomys; species Tympanoctomys barrerae. The sequence goes on from NDGN011296871.1 coordinate 2,936, forward strand.
GGAACAAATACTATGATAGAAGCAGAGCAGTTTAATTTTTGTTCTATTGGTCTTGATGAATTATGCTCTCATACAATTTCTTCTATTGATATTTCCAAAGAAATTAATACTTTAGAGATTTTAAGGAATTTTATTAATTGCAGTGTAACACTTTTTCCCATAGAAAAGTAGATACAAAAATATTTTGATTACTTGGGTTTTGCAACAGGTCATGATGCAGTATTACAATGTTTAAAGACATGAGTTTGTTTTTATTTATCCTACAAATACTGAAAGTAGCTATGCATGTAGCTTCTCATTGCATCTTCTAGAGGACTCAAAGAAGGTATATTCCCTACCCTAGAAGACATTATAATTTTGATAACTAGAAAATATCCATATCTACAAACTAATGGACAGTGCAACAAAGCATTAGTTAAAAATAGGGCAATGGGTAAAAAGGAATAGAAACAGTGAGGAGGGTGATGCACACCTGTAATCTCAGCACTGGAGAGGCTGAGGCAGGAAGATTGTCATAAGTTCCAGGCTAGTCTGAGCTTCAAAGTGAACTCAAGACCAGCCTGGAATGCATAGTGCGACCTTGACTAAAAAGACAAATAAATAGTTATAGAAACAAAGAGACAAATATAAGTTGAAGTAGTCAGAAAACGTCTGCCAGATTGGTTGTGGAAATTAAGCAGTAAAAAAGAAAATACATATGTTGGGTCAGCCAGATAGTTCAGTGGATTAAAATGCCTGCAAACAGGCGCAGGAGCTGAGGGTTCGATCCCCAGGCCTGCCATGCTAGCCCCACCCCCAGGCTGCTCTGAGACTGCAATTGAGCCTGGACATGGTGGTGCACACCTGTAATCCCAGCTCTTGGGAGGCTGTGAACAGGCAGATCACTATGAGTCTGATCTACTAGTGAGACCCTGAATATCCTGTATGCCCTTCCCTAAAAATACCAAAATCAAAACAAAAGAAAGAAAATACATATGTTAAACAGAAGTCTGTATTTTGTAGATAATTAATTTTCATAATTTAATTTCAAAGTTTCACAAAGGCAAAAATGGCATAAAATAATCAGCATGTATTGCTCACATTCCATATTAGCTGATAATTTATGTGTATCCCCCAAGTATATATTAGAATACTATTCTTAACTATGTATTAGGTATACATTTAATGCTTAGCAAGTGCTAATTATTAGTAAAATTAGCATTTACTGCATAACCAGCCCTTTTCCATACTAGACAGTGGAACTACAAAAACAAGACACATTCCTTGTCTTTCAGTGACTCATAACTGAGCAAAAAACAGAGCTGTGGCCAATGCCTGAGCAGAGTGGGAAGATTGTTATAAAGCAAGTATAGACACTCAACACCAAGCCTCTAGTGCTAAGAGTTGGGAAGCAAAGCTCTCTAAACCATATAAGAGCACAATGGGAAAGGAAATAAGTATAGGACAACAGTGTATTACAACTGGAGGAGAAAGAATGAGCAAAGGCCAAGAGTGGTGTGAGAACTGAGGGGAGACAAGATGCGTAAGGTGCAGGAGGATGCGGTTCTGAGAAAGGATGTTGAAGAAAGGGCATTGACCATGAGGCCAACAGCAGAGTCTCCACTCAGGCCAAGTAGAACACTGAATGGTTTGAAGCAGGGAATTTTCTGGTGTGGTTCATGTTTTAGAAGAACTACTCTGAAGCATGAATAAAAGAACAAAAATACTCCAAAAAATTTGAAGTGTTATTTAGAACTTATTTGTCTATCCAAATGTCCTCTAACTACATTGGTAAGCTTTTCTTTTCAAAGTTATGGTCTTTATTTCAAGTGGTTCTTAGGCAATGTCTTTTAGAGAAAAGGATCTGAAAGAATAGAATAGACGTCAATTCAATGAAACTCTTTATTCTGTCTCTGTAACATAATACTTCTTGAATCTCCCACTGCTAAACACACTCATGCCTTCTCAATTATTCATTTCTCATTATGTAAAGAAAATTAAGCAAAATGATGCTGACTGAAGAAGAAAAAAAGTGAAATTTAGAGTCAAGAATAAATTACTGTAAGTAGTGAGTGTTATAGGTTTAAAGAGTCATTTAGAAAATGATCTCATCATAAAAGCAAAAGAAATTTGCATGCACAAAATTTTAAGACTTCACCTATTCAGTGTAGGATTGTTCTTCTCCTCCTGAGTATTCTCAAATTGTTTCTATCTCTGAGATACTTTCATGTACAAAAAAGGTGGAATGATTTTTAATATATTATGTTGAATTATTTTTCCTTACTTTATAAACAGGTTATGTTCTTTCCAATATCCCCATGGGAATCAAAGGTGTTCATTTTTCAGCTTACAGAATTCAGAAAAGCTGTTGCTTATACTAAAATTTCACTTTCAAAATGACAGTGTTTAGTAGAAAATTTCAATTGTTTTGTTACAGTTAAGAAATGTCAACACAAATTCATAGAATGTAATAAAATGAATGTAATAAAATGAATATGTAGATACATTGCACATTTCTTTAATTCTACTCTTCAAATATTATCTGGAATGAAAATTCTTAAGTGGGTTTCCTGTTTTATAAAACCCTTCCTATGTACAAAGTATATATGCAAATACAAAACTAAAATATACAATATATATACAATTTTGGACATACTAATATTTAAACATTGGCAGAATTATTATCTCAACCCCTTTCTAAAATCGCTTGATGTTTATAAAATTCTCAACTATTTAAAGTTTGCTTCCTATTAAATCTCTAGAATGCCCATTTGATATCAGTATTACATAATAGAGAATTAGATATGACAACTTGATCATAGTGAGTTCTGCTTGTTGTTTAAACTAGGACTCTATAGAAGAGTGTTATACCACCTATATTGAAAGAGAAGTGGTTTTTGACTAAAAATATTGATTCCTGAAAGACAAAATTAAATTTCCATAAACTGAAAGAAACATCTAAAGGTCATTAAAAGAGCACTATTCGATAAATTAAAAAGTCACATAGTGCTCCTTTAATGGGTATGTTTTGTTTAGATGTATAACTTTTTCTTTTTAACATATTTCTTTTAAAAAGCTCCTTGTAGGAAAATCAATGATTTTCAAATAATAGAAATAAGAAGTCAAGGTGCATTAAAGTTCCAGCTGCATTGTACCAAAGTGAGAGATGTTTATTTCTAGATTTTCACAGGAACTTGCGTAGTTATATTGGGTCAATAGAGTCAACATAAATACACAGTGTGGATAACTGGGTGGAAGCTTGTGCTGCCTCATTGCTTCATTTACAGAGTCATACATTTTTGCTCAACTTATTTCAAATAATGGTGTCTACTTCCCATTTGGCTACATATAAACTTAAAAAAGAAACAATAGCTCATGTGGTCTTCTCTAGCAAATTTTTCTCCTTCTGATAAATGGATTTGAAGGTATTTCTTTCACATGTAACACCAGTACAAGTTATGATTGTTTTTTAAATATTTTAGTTGTATATGACAGAAGTCTTAAAATGAACCTAGTAGCACTCTTCTTGTAAGGTAATTAGCTTTTTTATGAAATATATGAAGGGATAACAAATAAAATTATTAATTTTAACTAGAACCAAATATGGCTAATATTTTGCATGTATATTAAAATCATTAGGATTATTTTGTGAATTCAGGAAATAGACATTCATAGCTCATCAAACAAAATTGCTTTGAAGAATAAAAATTAGGTTGTTTGTAATTTTAATTTATGAATATATTTGTAAATATATCCAGTGGATTTTCTAACTAATCTCGCGATTTTATGTAATGTCATACATGTATTTTCTTTAATTAAATAGAAAAAAACAATTAAATAGGACTTTCTGCATCACATTTTTACCCATTAGATGTAAAATATTATTTAACTTTAAGTTTTAGCTGCATCTTACTTATACACAAGGCATAGAACACAGAATGAAAATTAGGCCTAAAATTATAACAAAGTGTCAAAAGAGCTTTTTATTTGAAAAAAATTACATAAAGTCTTATATTATTTCTAGCAATTAAAATAGTGATGACCTAGATACATACATTATCATTATCAAAGGAATAATATAAATCTGAATTTGGAGAGGAAAAAGTTCTAAGATCTTCACTGAGCTATACAAAATTATAATACTATAAAGCTTATCCCACTATTGAACAAGGTGATCTCTGAAATTACAAGGCAGTGAATTCAGAACTATAAAAAGGAAATATTACTTCATAACCTTTAGTTAACCTGTAGCTACAGTTCCACAGGAGGTCATAAAATCAAATTCTGTGGTTGGATTTAAAAGCTGGATAATTTTATAGCCACTCATAACATCAGAGTTCAAACTCATTTCTTTCAGCAGCTACAATAGAATTATTCGATCATACACATGAATGTATGAAGAAGGAAGAAGGTAGATGGTACAAGCTGTTGTCTTACAAGTTAAATACTGGTTGCTAGGAGTTAAGTAACACTTTAGCATCGTTGCTAACATGCAGAGAGTAGTGAAGCAGAACAGTGACCACATGAAGCAACCCTTGTAAGTCAGGACTTAAAATTCCCTATGGAATCTGCCCATTGGTTTTCAGACTCAAATGTGCAATAAGCCCACATCTGATACAAAATGATCATCAGATGCGTGCTAGAATTTGTATTTCCTAGTTATTTCACTTTATGGACCTTTCATTTCCAAAATTAAGCTTCACTTTTCCAGAATGCCTTTTCTTCTCCTCTGCATGATGCTTTTGCTTAGAATCATCCCATTACCATTTGCTTAAAACATATAAAAAAGCGATGTCCTTCCTAAGCAAACTTTCAATTGCTTTTAAACATGTACTTTCTGTTCATCTTTAAACATTTTTTAAAGGTCATTTCCTCCGCCGCTGGGTTGTCATTCCCTGCTCCTCCTGCTTCAAGGATCTATTTTAATTCCAGTTTCTTCATAAGTTTATCCATAATTTTCAGATGAAAATAGTATCTCAACTACCCTCCCCACCCACCATATCCACCAAAAATATGGGACCTGTATTTCTGATATTTATGCATTTATTTCTTATTCTAAAACTATGTATGAATATATTTGGGTTACTCTTTGCTTATCTTTTGCTATGTAAGAAGGAAACATCTTGCAAGCAAGAGCTATACCAAAGTGATACCTTGTATGTTTCACAGCACCTCATTTAATGTTGTCAGTGTGCTAAGTGTTTACATTTATAGCACAGTGGAATAGCTAGCTGAATTAATGTGGTTTGATGTCTATATGGGGGTGTGCTTCTTTTGACAGTAATGTATGCTAAAATTTTTTTTGGCATACTTGTTACTAATATGATTAAATAATTCTTCCCTCTCATGTGTCAGCTTATCATGGTTTTCTTGCTGGTTTGCTTTTGAGTTTGCAGTCCTTCAAAATAATAAAAAGAAAATTAATTGCTATGAAAATACCATTTTTATATACAGTATGCATATGAAAAGCATGCAGTCAAATTGATAAAAAAGAGACTGCTGAGACTGTCCTTATCTTAAAGTGTTTTATGATTGTTTCTGGGCAGAGTTGAAAATATCATTTTGTTAACCTGCTTCTTCCATCTAGTGGCAAAAAGCAGTAAGAAACAAAGTCCTAAGTAAAATCACCATGATCATAAAGTTACTATTTCAGGAAACATTGGTGGTGACAGCTCAACATCTATTGTTAAATTCTAAGTATATTTTAATTATTTTTATTAGCAAATTGGCAGTATTCTTCTGGGAAAACTCTTGAAGCTACTTTAAATCATATAGGTATGTACACATTCTCACAAATATTTCATTTCCATATATTTCACTGTGTATCACTACGCCACATTAAATTGGAATAGATCTATGTAAAAATACACAGTTACATATCTAGGATAAGTTGTTGCATAACTACTTAGGATTCTATTAGTTCATCAGCTATGGGCAAATATATAGTTATTAAAGGTTTTAGAGGTACAATTGAGAAACAATGAAATTAAACTGTCCCACTGTAATTGCCAGTTAGAATGCTTTTGCAACAATAGGCAGTGAAATACTTTATGACCTAAGATATGGGGTCAATTGGAGGGGCTAAAAGAGACAAAGATTAAAGAAGATAGAATCAGCACTCTGCACTGTTAGAGCTGCTGAAGACATTAATGAAAAATCATATGCAATGCATGCCATAATTGTGCATTCTCAAAGGCCACCAGCTTATCTCTAATAAATGAGATTTGACTGCCCTTCTAATAATTTCTGTTTGCCTCACTGAAAATGTAATTAATGTTTTAGAAGTCAAATGTGGGTTATGTGGAAATGGGAAAATAAAGCGATTCTCTAGTACTGCAAGCTTTTTCCTCTTCCCAATTTGGGTGCATCAGTTAATAATGTGTAATGGTCATAAAGTAAGAGTGTCGAAGTTTTCAAATATGTTAAGACTGTAGAGAGAAATATATTCATGAATATAGTGATTATTTCAAATTTAATATTTGGATTAAAAGAATCTATGCATTTGTTTCTTAGTTTTTAAGAATAGAAAAACTAACACACTCAATCCCAAAGCACATTTGAGTAGTAGGATTACCTTTTGGTCTCTCTCCTCTCCCTCAAATAGAAACAGAGTAAAGTTTTTATTTTCTGCTATGTATGGGTCTGTGGTGGTAGGAATAGGGTAACAGGAGAAGCAGATTGGTGATCTAAAGGAGAAGGTAAGCAAAGAAGATGAGATTCCTGGGCAGCTCCATCTGAGAAAACAGAAGAGAGAGTTGGCTCCCTGGTCTCCCATGTTTGAGTGGCCAGTCTCACTGGATAGTGCCAAAGAAAAGAAGCCAACTATCTCACAGATTGTAGAGCAACTGCTGCTGTATAAATGTCTAAGCAGACAAAAGACTCCAGAACCGCAATAATTTGTCACCACTTGCTATGGGCAAGAGCCAGAACAGGAATAGAATCTGGTGGCTCCAAAGAATTGCTAACACCTGTGGTGAAACCTGACCTGGGGCTTGTCATCTCATTTCCTTTGCAATCACAGGTCCCCACATTAAAGGTGATGATGATGTGTGAGTCCATCATATGTGTTATGATGTGCTTGGTATTAAATGTTTTTCCCAACAAAGGAAGTGATATTCCAGCAACCTGTCTACATCATCACTGACATTAATGTTTCATTCATTACTTTTAAGGATGAAAGACAAAGGAAGATGTTGAAAGGGAGATGATATACTGTAGTAGTCACACTGCAGTACCATTTCCTTCTTTGGAATCTAGGCTGTCATGGTCAGTTCTGTGATCAAAAACAAGTTATATAAGTTGAGTCTCAGTTTCCTCATCTATAAAATGGGGAAAGTGATAATACAGACCACATAAAATTGTTATAGATTAATTAAATGAGAAAATGTTTATAAAATACTTGGCAAATAAATGCTAAAGAAATATGCAATGTCATTATTTACTGGGTTCATAATACATTCCAAGTTTTTTGCAGTAAATTATATTTAATATAACATCAAATCTAATATTTCATATATGTTTGCAAAAAAAAATTTTTTTTTGGCAGAACCGGGGATTGAACTCAGGCCCTTCTGCTTGCCAGGGAAGTACTTATTCCACTGAGCATTTTCCCCAGCCCTTTGTAAAATAAATTTAAAAGAGCTTTCTTTGTTAAGAATACTTCCACATCATAGCTTACCTTTGTAAACAGGCTTGATATTTTTTATAAGTTTTAAGCTGCCTTCAAGTCTAGGCAGCAATGAACAATAGCAATTAATATTGATATGTATCTGTGTTTTCTTTTTAATTTCTTAGAAATCTTAGCTGAAAGGTTCAAGGTTAGTTCAAGGAATCTTAAAGAACATAATTTAAAACACAAGAAGCATATAGGCAAATAAAAACAAAACAACTCTCATTAAAAACAATATCTGCAAAATCAAAGCTATTATACTTTTCTAAAGTGCATCAGTACGTGCTTGGTATGATATTGTAAGCCCTGAGAAGTAAAACACAAAAATTCATCCCAAAGCTCTTGATTTTTTTGTCTTTATGAAGGGCTTTGTTAGAATGACATTGAAATATGATTAAAACTTTTTGGTTGAAACATAGAAAATAGGGGCATATGTTGATATTTTCATAGAATACATGCAATATTAACTACCTATTTGCTAAAAGAATAATTATTCTTTCTAATTAAGGAGAAAAAAAAAGAAACTCGCAACATTTTCATACAGTGCTTGAGTGGTGATACCCCTTCCCACTTGTTCACTCTTCTAAAGACAACTTACAATTAATTGGTGACATTTCACATGCAAAATAGTTTTGAAGTACTCTCAAGACAACAGTACAAGAGAAGTTTAGAATATTTTGGATCCCTTACATAAAAGATTGTACATTGCATGCTAAATACTTGCTTTTTCTTTCTACACATAGTGAGAAATAAAATCAAGAGAAATAGCCATGTTCCCATTTTGTAAAATTAGTGCATCTTACATAGATTTCTTTTTGCAGACTATCAAGCTTCTGTATTTTTCCCACCATGAAAGACAAATTTTGTGTTGAATACTCTTTGACATTTCTAAATTCTTCTGTTAACTATGGACTAGCAAAAGGGCCTCTGGCATCGAGCTTTCTTTCCCATCTTTTAAAATGAAAGTTCTTTTAGAAGTTCTTATAAGTGCTCCTGAAAAACATTACTCCAAATCAACAACCATTTAAAAGCAACCCTTTCACAATAAAACAATGTTTATCTAATGATAGCAAGTATTTACCCTTATAACCATTGTTTAGTTTCTCTATAATGCCTAATCATATTTATTGTGCCAATTTTACTATAAGCAAATAGTGAAAAAGGAAAAACAAGCAGAATTTTCATAAGAAAAGAAGTATAACCCTTCTTAACAAACAATCGCCTCCTCACCATATGAACAAATGATCAAAATTGAGTCAAATAGTTACTGGCAAAAAAGTAGCCCGCAGGGCCTTCACAGCATGCTGCAGTCAGCTTGAGGATCAAGACTGCCTTCATTTATAAATGCCTAAAACAAAAACATACTTTCTGTTTTATTTATGCTTTAATATCTTTTCTCAAGGTGAGGGTATTGAGTTTCATTGTTTACTAGGAAGCATATGATTGATGTAGTATTTACTGTTCTTGGTTGTGTTCATCTTTTGATAATGACAACAAATCTGTGTGACAAATAAATGGTCAAATGAGGTAGCAGAACCAGTACCACAGGGCCTACCTCTGAGAAGACCATTTATCATCAGTAGAAACAATATTTGCTTCTTTTAAGGTTCTCTATTTTTTAAAAATCATGAGAACATTATCTTTTCCATATTTGCACAAGTTTAAAGAAATATTTTCAACAACTCCTGCAGTCAGCCTGTAGTCTCTAATATGACTTTTTTATATACTTCACATTCAAATTGGAAGCAGATTCTCATTAATTAAATTACTTTTATTTCTCCATAATTACTTCTAGGGCCACTTCATTGCAAAAACACTCAGCTTACAGTATAGTGAGACAAAGGCAATTTAGGCAAATCCTATCACCAAGGAGCTTATAATTTAACTAGGGAAATATCTGAATCAGTTAGATGCAGAGCAGAAACATAAGTTGTACGAAGAAAGACATGCATAAGAAAAGTTTATGGAATTCTTGGGAAGAGACTATTATGATCAAAGAATCTTCAAGACAATACAATCTAAGCATGTTCTATGAAAAAGACTTTCATTACTTTATTTACTTGTGTTTGAGCCAGTGACTTTACTGGAATTCTAATTTACAATTAGGAGAAAACTGGGGCGGGTGGTAATTTCTCTTTTCACTAATCAGAGTAGAGCCTAGTTATATGTATAATTCTGACCTTACTGACTTGTTTTTCTGATTTTAAAAAACTAAAAATTTATTATGGACTTTTAAACATACAAAAAATAGAAAAAGCTGTGTATCAAGCATCCATGTACACAGCAGTTAGATTGGTTAATGTCTTGCCATCTATGTTTCACACATACACATACTTTGCTAAACCATTTCAATATATTTAACATTTCACTCCTGAATACTCTAGGACACCAAGTAAGATAACCTTCTATAAATGACAATTTATCACAGCTCATAAAGTGAGGAATGATGACCTAACTGAAACTCCAGTCTATTTTCAAACTGTGTACAGACTCCCTCAGTTCCCGCCCCAAGGTGTTTACAGA
>NDGN011296878.1:0-11648 GCA_002564285.1 Tympanoctomys barrerae
TTGATCTACTCGGGCAGAATTGGACCTAAACCTCAGACTTAATTCAATGCTTCCTAATGGAAATGTGAGTCAAAATTGGAAGAGAAAAAAATAGGTTTGAGGGCAACCAAACACTGCAGTAATGATTAGCCAACACCTAGGAAGCAAGACAGCTAAAGTCTAGCTGTGGTATGTGACCGTCAGAAAGTTATTTTACTTCTCTGGATCTCAGCCTCCTCATTTGTATAATGAGAGCATGTTGAATTTAAGATTTCTGAGGACTATGCTTTTAAATGCTGTCATTAGGCTTCAAGTAGACTCAAAGATTTAGTAATGCTGCGTTAAACACAATGCTGATCAAAAGTGACAATTGTTCTGCATGAAAGACAGGTTTGATGTAAGACTCACTGGAGAAAGAAGAGTGAAGTGAGGAGAGGTTTTTGAAATGAAGAAATGTGGAGGGCTAGGGAAATGTAGTTAGAACCAAATCTGGAGCTCGACATAATTCTGCAGAGATTCAAATTACTCATTGAATACTGAGAATAGAATGAAAAAGTGAAAGCAACACTCGAGAAACAAAGAAATCTTTTTCATCAGCAAAGTGAAATGAGACTCATGGATCCCAAAATCATGAATGCTGTGGTCAGGAGGATCTTGGACTTGGTGAGGGACTGAGTGATTATGGCTTCCCCAATTCCTATGTTGCAACCCTAACCCCCAGTATTAAGAGGTGGCTCCTTGGGGGAATAATGTGGCTTAGATAAGGCCATGATCATGCAGCCTTCATAGTAGGATTAATGCCCTCATAAGAAGATGAAGAAAAATCAAGTCCTCTCTTTGTCATGAGAGGATACAAAAAGAAGTTGACAGTTTACAACCCAAAAAGAAAAAGCTGATCGGGATCCAAATCTTCCAGCACAATGACTTTGGACTTCCCAGCCTCAAGAATGGGTTAGGCCATAGTATTTCATTACAGTAGTCCAAACTAAGACATGTTTGTTGCCATGTTTTTTAATGAGCAGTTGGATCAGAGAGGTCATTCACTGAATGAATATGAACCAAGAGCCATTTATTTATCTAAAGAAATGCTACTTTTTAAAACTCCAGATTTGCTAGCCTTTGGATCTGGAGTGTGTTTCTAAGGCTGCGTGTTAATTGTTTGGCTGCTAGTGTGATAAGGGACACTTTCAAAGGTGGGAAAAATGCAAGCTCTTTGAGACCTTGAGATCATGGCTCGGAAGGAATTATAGGACCAAAAGGAAGTTGAGAAGAGACTTCAGGAAGGTGGCCCCACAAGAGTTTCCCCATTTTGCTTCTTATGTCCAACATGTTCTTCCCTGGGCCCTCCCAAGAGAGAAACACAAAACGGTCTTTTGTTCTTACACTGAAAGAAGGGTAGAAATTGGTTAGAAAGATACTGGGCTTAGCAGAGCCCAGCATGTGCAATGCCACCAGCCCTGCCCTACCACATAACAAATGGGTCTTAGAAATGTCCAGCCGTAGCTGTAGATGGAACAGAAATGGTTTCTTAGGTCAGGTCTTTTGAAAAATTGAATAATTGGTCATGTTTCTTATGTAATCCTCAATCGACCCTTTCTGCAGATCTATGCCCTCTAGAATTTTTCTCTGCCTAACCTCTCGGTCACACTGACTACAGAGCTTACTCCTCAAAATTTAGGGCAATCCTCAGGAAAATAATCCTGATTGGCCATGACACCTGAAAACTCCTTCTCGTCATCCCCAAAGGAGTATGTCTGTGAAGGTCAAGCTGGACATCCAGAGGAGGGGGGAGAAGCTGTGTGTTTGCAGAGCATATCACCAGGAGATCTGTTGGCTTCTTACAACCTCTGAGGACAAATAGCTTATGATGCTACGGCAGGGATTTGGCACTCGGCGGCGGTTCACAGCCCCCAGGCAGGGTACAGGTTGCAACAAAATGTGCATACCAATCAGATTCATCACAAAGTTACCAAATCAAGAATTTCAGATAAAGTGTTTCAGCCTTCATCTGAGGATCATGAATAGTATGGTAGAGATCCACAGCACCCTCATGAACTGCATGTTGTTACCAGAATAAAGTAATGATAAGAGGACTATATTGGGGAAAAAGGTATAATAATAAAAATGTTTGGGTTAGAAAAAGTACACACTCCTCAAGTTCACAAGAACATCCCTTCACTAAATGCAAAACTGGAAGTGGTTAAGCATCTCGTAAGAGTCCAGCCCCTGAAGCTGCTGCAGGGACTTCCCACAGGAGACGACATGGCTCACACATGCCTCAAGAGTGCTGGAAGTTAGTAGTGCAGTGGCAGCTGAAGCCTGTGGACACCTGGAAGCCCGGCACTCGGGGGCTGAGGCAGAAGGATCCTTGCAAGTTCAAACATGGACCCAGGCTACAGAGCTCAAGACCAGCCTAAATGACAAAGAGACTTTGACTCACAAAAAGACAAAAAAAGTGAAATTGGTGAGAAAATGTTTTCATTAAAATATATTTTCAAACTCAAAGAGAAGCACATTCCTGTATAAAGAGACTTAGAAAAATAAACTTCCACGACATATTTTTGAGAAAACATGTGACAGAAGGAGTGTATTTTCACGAATGTCAATAGCTACACACGGTTCAAACTGACTGCTGCTACACCTTCACCCACCTCAGCTTACCACGTGCAACTCTGAGCAATGAGCCAGGAATGAGGGTGCTTAAGAAGATTTGTCAATAAACCTGAAACCATTTTCTCTTCCTACACATGTAAAAGATGTAAAGGAAGTAAGTACATGTTAGACTGGGATTAAATTAAAAAGAAGAAACTTTTGTTTACTAATATTCCTTTTTTCATGTATGCTCTCATGTATGCTCTGTTAGGTTTAGAAGGAAAATGATTTAGACTAATAATTGAGAATATTTGATGCCCACAGAAAATATGAAGCTGTCTTCATCCATTAATTACAGTGTACAAGTAGCAAGAATAAAAGGTTGGCCTGACTACTTCCAGCAGAATAGACCCTGAAAATTAGTCCATGTTTTTTCTTCTTCGTTATTTGTGCCTTGGACCACAGGGGTCGAACTCAGTGCCTTCTCACCTCGCCACCAACCTTTTTTGAGACAGTTCCATTGAGTTTATAACTTGCCCAAGCTGGACTCATGTTAGCTATCCTCCTGCCTCAGTCCAGCAAAGTGCTGGGATTACAACTATACAAGACCACTCAGGTTTGTTCTTTACCTCACAAAAATAAAAAATGTCAGTTAATTATAGGTGACAATTAATAATAAAAGAATCGAGAAGTGATACACACACATCTCCGTTGCTCTGGATAACCATGTCCTGGTGTATGAGAACTAGACATGGGATTGAAGAAAAAAGCAAAACAATCCAGGACTTGACAGAATGCAATGTACTAAGGCAGAAGTGTGGTCAAGAGTGGCCAGACCAGTGGATCACCCTGATGTGGGTGAGAAGAAAGCAATGAACTAGCTATCATGAAAAAAGTACATTTTATCCAAACTGGAATATTTCAGGTTTAACTCACCAAACATCAAGAATGTCAAGTATATTCTTGGCACTAATGGTGCCAGAGTGCAGTCTTCAATCTCAACATGTGACTGTTTTTTGTTTTGTTTTTTTTTTTCTTTTTCATCATATGGAGCAAAAACAGATCTGGGTTACTCAGGACGGTTGTGACAAGGAAGACTCAGGATGACTGTAGGTGTGTTGAGCTGAACCCTTACACCCACAAGTACACATACGCATGCATTGAGATATAGATAAGTATGAGTGCGCCTTCGTGGCTCTTCCTCGTGTATAGCCTGGCATTCTGGAGATAGTACACATGCAAATGTCTCTTAGAAAATGAGTGCTGCCCCAGCAACGTCTGCACCATGCTGGTTCCAGTGGCCTTAAAGGAAACAACTGCTGGATGACAATGTTCAAAGTACATGCATGCTACTTTTGTGGCTACCAGCTATGACCCAAAGAGCCTGGCTATTACACCTACATTCAAAGTTCAAATCTTTCAGGATTCAAGGTACTAAAATTTGCTGGATCTTAATCCTCTCATTTATAAAATGGGGCTAATACATACTTCAGAATGCTGTCCTGACTGAGGTTTAGGTAAGGAAGTGATAGTAAAGCCAAAGAATGTCCATCCTGGAGCAGATGCTTAGCTGTTGTCAATTCTTTTGCTTTTCTATCCTTACACATGGGTGGCAGAATATCTATCTGAAGGCATCTTGGCCTTTATCTACTGGTTGTTATCGCAAGCTTAGTACATTACAATATCCAGAGTCATAGAATTAGTTTTAGAGTTAATTAGTTGTATCCTTTATAGTCTCATTGCTTCTCTGCACCAGGTCCAAGTCTAGAATTCCTCAATTTCTCAGAGTTCTAGGGTGAAGATAATGTCATCAAAGAGGCTATTCTCCAGCCCCTGGCCCACAGTCCTGTTCCCCGGCTGTGTCTTTCTCCAAGAGGGTCTGTGGGCACCTGTATGGAGACACCCTAGACAACAAGCCCAAGCCCCATGATTTCTCCTCCATGTCTCATACCTGGAACATACAGTACAGACACCTCTGAGATGCACAGGCTCAGGAGGAAGCCCTCAGCTGGATACCACAAAGTGACTGGAGCCCTTCTGGCTCAGGTGTCTAAGTATGGTCTGGAAAGGGAGTAGCTGGGACTCTGGATAGCACTTTTTTTTTTGAGTTCCTATATTTCTCTGCAGCAGATTGAGGGCAAGAGACTTAAGTCAGGGTCCCTCTTATCAAGGTCCAGGCATGGCATTAACTACAACTATTATACCAGAGATGTTCACAAAGGCCAGAGACTCTCCGAATGTGAAAGTGAAGCTCTTCTCAGGAATAGGGAGTTTGCAGAGAAAAGATGGCATTTGAGCCTGGCTCTTACAGCACGAGTGGGTGTTCACTGTGCAGAGAAAGGAAGGAAGGGCACTCCAGGAAAAGAAACAGCATCTGGGACAATGCCGAGCCTGAAAGAGTGGCATATTCAGGAATTAGTGAGATGTTCCTTGGGGCCAAAGCGTAGGGGGCATGTGGGAGATGAGATAGTGGTGACAGAGTTTGTAGAAGGAAAGCTTGGGAAAGCTTTGTTCACGGTGAGTCTTCCTCTCCCACAAGACTTTGGGGTGATAGGATAGTTGCATAGTGCATCGCAGGGTCAGCTGGTGATACCAAAGTAGACCTCTGCCAGTGGAGATAGACTAGAATGCAGACACCAACTGATAGGAGATTGCCTCCAGAAAAATAAACAATAGATCCCTAACATCAAGCACCAAGACCTTGCACATTGAGTTCTTTTTAACTTACAGGAGGGGAGAAGGAACGTGAAGGAGGAAGAATAGGTCTGAGTTTTATAGTCAACCAAAAAGCAGTGACAGCCAGAATACAGCCCCAACTTGAGAAGACATTTAGGAATGAGACAACAGGACTTCGTGGCTGACCAGGAAGGAAGGGAGGGAAGGAACAAAGGAGGACCTACAGGCAGCTCTAGTTTTGGTGGAATGAAAAGGAAAGACTATGAGAAGAGAAATGGGTTTCTGGGGTTGTCTAAACTCACTTGATTTGTGGAGTATTCCCTCGAGGCAAGCACAGTAGCACACCTCAAGGTTCTTGGCCTCAACTGAAAAGCTGTAGAATGTTTTGAGTACGTTTTAAGCTTGTGTCAGTGGTTGCATCATTGTGCAGTCAAAGCCTTGAACAGCTCTGTAAGCCAAATCACTCTATGTTTAAAATTTAAGATTAAACCTGAACCAAAGGAAGACTCAAAGGCTCTTCAATTTACAATGTGGAATTTGAAGACCTCCACGCTATGCTTTCTTTCTTTTCATGGTTGCTTAAAGTCTCTGTCTCAAATTGAGTTTGTCAGATTTGACTTCCAATCAAAAAAGGGCTGGTCTCAGTGCCAAAACTGTGCAGAAGGCATCTTGGGTAACATGAAGGGGTGGAGGTGCACTGCTTTTGTAATCTTTTCTCTGTCTTTAGCAACACTTCCTCTGAAATCCTGACACTGTATTGACTTCGGTCACATACACACTTTCCATTTAGCTTTCCCATTAGCCATGCAGGTTTGAATCATAATGGCAAACTACATCTCAGTCATTGAAATTTCCCCTCCCACTTCTCCCAAAAGCTTTGGGCAATTTAAGACACCCTGAAAGTATCTACAGCCAGCTCAGTTTCTAAGAGAAGACTTCCCAGGTAGTCGGAGTTATCCAAGGCTTCGGGAGGGATCCTGAAGCAGGTACCCAGGTGCCCACGGGGCACCGCTCTGCCTACCACCCTGCCCTCCTCTGCTGGCTTCCCTGATGCTCTTTGCTAGTTTCCTGCCTTTCTGGCCTATCAATCTGCCACCATTCAGCGACTATGAAATATTAAAATAATACTGATCAAAAAAAGGAAAAAAATCAAACCCAACCAAAACAATACTAGCAGGAAAAGCAGACAATAATGAGCAAGTTACAGGAACACTGTCAAACATTGCTGTTTAACTGAAACATTTTTATTTCAGCAACGTGAGGTATGAATATTTCCGTGATTGCAACTGTCATGTAAAAACAACAGAACCTTTTTAAAAAAATCTTTCAGGCACATAATAATAATCAAAATTAAGTCCCCTTACGGAGGTGATTTTAAAAGATATTTTTTTTCAATTTTGTAAATACATTAAGGATTTTCTCATTACTTTAAATTTTTTTCTTAATCTTCTATTTTTAGGTTTCTAATTAAATCAAGACATTTTCTTCCCCTCCAATAAAAACATATTTTTGAAAGACCTCAATTATTTGCTCTTCCGAAATGTTTTCCATTGCAAGGATTAGAGGTGAGAAATCACATTCAGTTTATCTCCTACGGTTTCTTCTAGCACATTGTCAACTCCCCTCTCGCCCTCCTGTGCACACCCCCTGCATAGCAGCTGCATATGGGACACTGTAAAGGCTGTGGAATAAGTGACACTATTAGCACAGCATGGTGGCTTTGATGTGCAGCTTTCAGCAGGGTTGCCAGAAGAGTGACAGACTCCCGCTCTAATGCAGAGACTATTTCTCATTTATTCTGCTCTTTTCTAATAGACTTCTATTACCATTAGTGCCACAAAGCAGGCAGACATCGTGGCTGGGAGACCATCCGTCCTTGGGCTTATCTTAGTATTCTGAGTACCAGATTATGGCAAGCGATAACCTCTTTATTAAATGAAAACAGGGAAAAATATTCTAAAGTAAAAGGGGTCTCAAAATGAGGCCAAACCTTTTCATCCTAATTCAAATGAAAAATAAAAAGTGTTTTCTCCCATACTACCAGGATTGACCCAGAAATGAGTGTGTGGAGATTCAGTTTTCTTGAGAAATTTGTAAGGTGAGTGCTGCCCTACCCCTGCATATGCCAGGACTCCCCAAATTTAGCTTTGCTGATTTCTAAGTTTCAGGGAAATGCTATTCCCAAACAATCACAAAAACAATTTAATGAATAATTTTATATCTAAAAATACACCATACAATAATGAAATTGAATCCCAAAATGGGGGAGGATCAAAGGCACTCCAGAAAATTGAGTGGATTTTATTCTCTGAATGAAGGGAGAGTTAGCCAATGAGCAGCTAGCCAGTAGGCTCAAAGCTGCAGCAAAACTACCTATAAATGTGGGAACATTTTATGTGTGAGGAGCTGTTAAAGGGGACTTAAAAGAACAAAAAGTACCATTTGTTCCCCTAATTAACTTTGAAGAGTCTAATTAAGGGCAACATAAAAGCCTAAGAAATGCTGGTTATTAGGCATGTACTTTCCCCGATCAGTGAGATGGTATTCTTGTACACAAAGATGCTAATTTTGCCCGGCCCAAAATAAACTCTGCAAATATCTCACAGCATAATCATGCAGTACCTGGGGAGCAGAACCCTATTTTGTGCAGGCTCTGCCTCTTGGGGTTACTGATTCTAGGCATTAATGACACTCAATTTGAAGATGCAATGGAGGATAAAGAACACGCTGATAATGGGATTTGAATATGGACACTTGTGGATCTCCCTTTTGTTGTATTTAACTGCATATGCATAGCTCTATGAGTGAGTTGATCATTCTGATTGCAAGTCGGTGGAACTATCTCTGAAATGGACACAATTATGATGAAGTTCAAGTGCATTTATATCTTCATCAAACAACACATCACTGTTATTCAAGTATTATTCAGTATTATTCCATAAGTTTAGACTTGGCTCTTGCTTCAGCAATATCATGTAGATTTTAGCTTTTAGCATTCAGATAGACTTAGATAAAGGTATTTCTTTTTAGAAGAAAAACCTATTATATGAAAGTAGTTAGAATATTAGAATAAGATAATAAAATTTATTTTTGTCTGGTTTCCCTGGATTTTCTTTAAGTGGAGGGAACACACACTAGAGTCAAAAATTCTGACATCTGGGAACTTGTTTCATGTTTGATTCAGATAAGTTTCCATTAGGGAAGCACAGATCAAGGTTTTTCTTTTTCTTTTTCTTTCTTTCTTTTTTTTTTTTTTTTTTTTTTTGAGACTGCTTCCCAGGGATGCTGTAACAAGATCACTTTTAAGAGCTTTGCATTTCCTGTGAAAGGAGAATTATACATTCTTTCAATATCAACACCAATATTAAGCACGGAAGAGCATGAAAAGTAGACAATTGTAGTTTAATGCTATAATCACACCAACTGAAATTCCCAATCCTACTTAGTTTTGACTTAGCCATGGCCTGCAGCAGCTAGTGCAGCTTTAAAATTGACAGGCTATTAAAACTAACCCCAAAGCTTACAGCTAGGGGAAGTGGCTTCTATGGTATAAGACTCAGACACCAACATCAGCACTCGAAAAGGATAGCTTTTAATAAAGGACAGTGTCTAACGGTGTTGAGACGAAGGACTCATGATTATAAATAGAGCGAGTTTTAAAAATATATTTGGACATACAGAAACTTCTAAGAATTTAACTCTGCTGGACTCTCAAGAGCTGACTGCCTGAACTGAGACTGACAGACCCAACTTGCATAAGATCTGGGACTCGAGGCTCCAGCTTCTGTAGAAACAATTCCATGTGGATATTACAAACCAGAAAAATGATGCAAACCAGAATCAGAATGAAAGCTACACAAAATTGTGCACCTCTTCCTTGGGATCCAACTTTAATTCAGAAAGTACTACCTTAAGCAACTTGGTGTATAGATACCTATCCGTGCTGAAGATCTGCGCTGTGTGCAAAGCAGTGAACATCTTTTACTTTAAGAATGATAATGAAGGTACAGAACAAGAAGCAAGGGAAATCCATCAGACAGAATCACTCAGTCTCTTCTTTGAAACTCAGATCTTTCAGCCTAGACTTAAAATGAATATCCAGACAAGACAAGTCTTATGAATATATCATACTGGTGCAAGCCACAAGTAAACTATCTGAGGGTGTCTGAGAGTAGGGTCTGCTTCCAACCCAGCCATTTCTGTCACATAGACGGTTCCTTCATCATTTAGTCAGGATTCACCTTTCAGAAGGAATTATAGAAACAAGTGTGAATCGCATCAAATCCCTTGAAAATATCCACAGTGATAAGCAGACACTATATGAGATCCTTCACCAAGAGTACTTAAATGCAATCTGAGTCTTCTAAGTTCTGATCAGAATGTTCAGAGCTAATTTTCTCTTCATTTCCCTAATCAATCAGTAACCAGAATGACCCCTAATAAAACCAAGGAGATGAAAATCTTCCAACTGTAACAAAGGATTAGAAGACAGACATTCTTCATGCCATTGCTTACAGTATCCCTCTCTGATGGGAGCCTGGCTGTTTCCCCACATTTATCTGCTCAATGAGCTGTACCTAGAGGACTGGATGTGTCCTGGTGTGAATGAGACTAATTCAGTGCCTATGGCTCAGGTGATTGTAAAGCATAGCGTCTTCTGTGAAACTCACTACCTGTGTGTAGCTGGGGCACAAATGCTTATCTACACTCATATCTGTACGTTGGCTCTTTAATTTCCTTCATTTTGCACCTTAGACAAGTCAACATGAACAATGATGGGGCTCTGTTACTGACAGTACTGCATCGGAGTATTATCTGACCAGTAATGTATGGATCAATCATCATTGCTTCCTAGATTAAAAGAAATTAAGGACAAAATAAGGAAAAGAATCGAGAAGTTGTAGGCCATGTAGCTCTGCATTCTGTGTCTCTTCTCAAATGTGGTGTGTACTTGTACTTATATTTTCTCAAAAATTATATCCTTAAAAGGAAAATAAGCAGCTCCACAGTCTTGGCTTTGTCAAAAGGTGGAGGAATAAAAGAGATCCAGAAGCAGAAGCACCCATTCTTCTGCCCATCAAAGTGGAATCAGGCACGACTGCACGACCTGATGAGTCACCCTGCTGCTGTCCTCCCCGGGTCTCCTTGGGCATCTGGAAGCACGATGTCTCGCTCAGCTTTGGGCCAGATCCTAACCGGAAGAGCAGCCCAGACTCCATTGTTCCCTCAGTTTTCCCTTCAAAGCAGCATTTTGTGCATGTGGCATTCAGCAATTGCCAGAAAATTCCACACCTGTGTCCAAGCAGTCTAATCTTTCCCTTCATAGAGCACATTTTAAAGTTAGTGTATGCTTACAAAACACAATAGTGATACTTATTTTGGGGAATTGGTACTTTGATATAACATATCCTGATTATTCTCTATCTCTTTATCCCTCTATGTCTTACCTTTTCCTCCCCTGATCCCCTTCCTCCACTGAGTACTTTTTAAACAACATATTCAGGTAAGCCAAAGTCTGAGCTTCAGAGTCCAATACTCACACCCATTCTGCCTGAGTGGATGAATGAAGCACATTATCCAGATCTTCTGACATCTCGGGCCCAGCGTAGGCCTGCCAAAGTCAACCAGCAAGGTGCGAAAGAACGCATTTTTGCTGTGGGTAAATCCTTTCAAATGAAGTCAACAGACACATCCACAAATAATAGCCTGTTTTGGGGGGTTTTTTTCCCCCATGGATAGAAGAGGAATCACTAGCAAGAATATTGCCTAATAAACATAAAACAACAAAACAGACCTACTTGTTAAGACCTCGTTTTTTAGAGTAGTTTTAGGTCTCTATGAAGATTGGGAACACATACCCAGACATACACAGATACCTCTGATCCCCACACCTGTGCAAGCCCCCTCAGAGCCCACATCCCCCACCAGAGTGGTGCATTCCTTACAACACGTGAATTCACACTGTTGTGTCATAAATACCTGAAGGCCACAGTTTACATTGCAGTTCATCTCCATGCTACAGTCTAGTCTGTTGGCATGCACAACCAGGCAATGACAGGCATCCATTATTCCAGGATGATATGAGGATTTCTCACTGCCTTAAAATTTCTCTGTGCTCTACCACTACATTCTCCTCTCCACACTAACTCTTGCAGAAACAATCTCTAGGTTCTCTCCGTAGCTCTGCCTTTTTACCATGTGCTACTGCTGGACTCATGCCGTTGTCTCCATGTCTTTTTTATGTCTTCCTTTGTAGGGTGAAAATACTCCTTTTCAAAGATGTGCCCTATCCCATTATCCGTTTACCTGCTGACAAACATTTCAGTTGCTTCCCAGTTTGGACAAATATGAATACAATGGTTTTAAATATCTGGATACATAATTTAATGTGCACGTAGGCA
>NDGN011296901.1:0-15907 GCA_002564285.1 Tympanoctomys barrerae
CTCTGTCTCTGTCTCTCTCTCTCTCTCTGTCTCTCTCTCTCTCTCTCTCTCTCTCTCTCTCTCATAAAGTGTACCTGATAAGATCAGTATTTTAGAGAAAGAACTGCACTATGTCCTGGCCACAGACAGGAAAGATGATTTTAGTATATTCCAGCCGTAACAGACTGCATTTCATTCTAAGTCTGCTTTTTCCCCTTAGACTAATCCAACTGCCCCCTCTGACATAATGAATGAGCTTAGGGACTTCTGAGAGATTCAGTATCATTTATATTTTATCATCAAAGAATTGAACCCTTGACAGATCAGTATGCACAGAAATAAATACTTCCTGTAATGAAGTGTTGAAGGTCACCTCTGTCAGTAACTGATACAAACATAGTTTTTAAGGGTAGCAAGATAGCTCCCCTGGTATTTATTTGCTCTTGCTTGGATTTGCAATGGTGCGCCAAGCCCGGTACTTCTTGAAAGTAGAATTTAAATGAAGAGCTCCTTGAACAACTTGTTCATTTAAAGTTCTATTCAATACACTTTTTAACTCTGTATGTGAAGAAAAAATGATTAAATGTATGTAATAAACACATCTGCGGTTAGATTTGTGGGCTATGTGATTAAAATACATAAAAGTACACATTTTTATGCAAAAGGATGTCACTAACTTTGCAGATTTCAAACTGAACTTCTAAAGTATCAGCTTTTAGTCTGGAAAAGATCATGGAATGTGATAGTACCATCTTCACCTTCACATAATTTTATTTTATTGTGACCACTCCACCTTTTGTTCTATAATATTTTTCTATGATTCTATAACTTTTCTATAGTATGTTTCTATATTTGCTTCTGCACTTATGAAGTTTAATTATTCAACATATGTTCCGGCTCCTATAGTTCATAGGTTTTATTTTCTGCCATAGTATTTATAAAGCTTTTACACCATCATCACACTATCATAAAGAAAAGCTCATTTTTGCAGAATGAAAATAAAATTTTCAATATATTATCTCCTTTTGATTCATTGCACATAAAACGATTGGAAGGACTTTTATGCATCAAAATTATAGTGCTTGGTACACTTAAGCGCAAACATGTTTTGGGTTGTGGTACTTAGGCTTAATGAAACAAAGGCAGGCAGGCAGGAAGGAAAGCAGGGAGAAAGGGAGACAGGAAAGGAAAAGAACAGAAGAGCGGTAGCATTTAAGGGAAGGACACAAGAGTTTCCTGAAATTTCATCAACTAAATACAGCTGTTACTAATCCACTGCTTAACACTGTTCTGTTCACCTTTGAAGTCACAGGACGCCATCATGGGATTGCACGTATGGGATCATTTTCTATGGGGCTCTGTGTTCTGCATGTTGCTTACAATCCTTTTCAAGTCTTTGATTTTACCACGACCTACACCTGAGATTTCCTGAGTTTCGCCTTGTTATGTTTTTCTCTAAGGATCTATTTGTACACGTACTTGGTGCATGTCTCAGATTATTTTTTTTTTTCATTTTGTGTATGTGTCTTCGTTTTTAAACAATGGACCATATTGTGTACATTTTTCTCTGTATTGCTTTTCTAACTTATTGAAAAAATAAGAAATTATATCTTGTGAGAGTACCAGCTTATTCTTTTAAAATTTACATTTTAGAGGCCGGGGAGACGGCTCAGTAGAACAAGCGCTTGCCAGGCAATCGAAGGGTCTGAGTTCAATCCCTAGTTCCACTGGGAAAAAAAAATATGTATTATTTCTTTCTTTTTGTATTTTTAGGGAAGGATCTACAGAATGTTCATTGTCTCACTACTATATAGGACTCGTAGTGATTCACCTATGTATAGCCTCCCAAGAGCTGGGATTACAGGCATGAGCCACCACGCTCAGTCTCAATTGCTATCGCAGCGCCCCCCGTTTGGGGGGGTGCTTCTCAGCAGGTCAGGGGATTGAACCCCCTGCCTCTGCGCCTGTTTGCAGGTGCTTTAATCCGCTGAGCTATTTGTTCAGCCTACTACATCTTATTTTCAATGGATTTCTCTTTTTCTGTTCCTATTAATGAGCATTCAGTTTGCAATTTTTTTCCTCCTATAAAAGAAATACTGTAATACATGTTTTATGCATGGGTTCTTATGATTTTATTCAATTTAATGGAATGGAAGTTTTAAGAATGAAAATGCTAAGATAATACTAAGCACTCTTTTAATATTAATATTAACAAATTTCATTAATGATATTGGGGATCTTTTTCTATAAATTGCTTATTCCAATCCTTTGTCTTTTCTTTCCTCAGTCAGTTTTATAATATCAAGTATTAAGTTCTTCTATTTATAAAAGGTTTTAGTATATAACAGATTTTACTAAACCTTCTTATTGGTTTTACAGAATTTTTCTCCCGACAGTTATTCTGGCTGGATCCCCAGCTGAGGAGATGTAGGACTGAACACATCTGTAAGAACAGAACTCAGGCTTAAGGACTAGAAAGCCTGAAAGAGACTTCCTCACTTCCCATAAAAATCATAACCATCAAAAAACAATGAACCCGTTTTCATGGTTCTCTCTGCTAAATAGCTTTTTCTTTCTTCCATGTGGAAAGTTCCCTGTTGTTAATTACGCTTCTTATCCATCCTTTGTTTCCCTTGGACCACCAAGTAAATGAAACACAATCATAAGAAATTCTTCTTTTGAAGCATGAATATCCAAAATATCCTTTGAAGCATGAATATCCAAAATAGAGATGGACACATCTTAAGGTGGATCTTACCTTATGTGGGAAAAATAAGTCTTTGAAACAGGATGTTTGTACTAAATGTTGCTTTTATTTTTTTTCAAATACTATGCTTATAATTACTTTTGTTGTCATTTAAAGATACTAAGATTTCAAAACTTTGCAATTCAGATAGCTAAGAAAGAATTTACAAATAAGTGAAGTAGAAATGAACTTCAAGTATGGTAAAATATCGACTACTGATAAGTGCTTGCTCTTACTATTTGGTATAGAAAACAAGTTTTTAATTACATATTGTATTGTGATATTTTCTAACAAAAACTCAAAAGTCAAAAGGCATGAAATACATGTGTGTTTAAATTATAAATAAATCAAAGTATGAAAACCATAGAAATCTATGGTGGTTTATAAAATTTATTTTCTTTTAATCATTACTTTCTTTTATCTAAATATCTGTCAATTATATTTATTCATATTTAAAAGCAACTCTGACCTTGTAATACGTTAATAGCATTTTCTTTCCAACTTTATAAAAACAAAACAGAAGAAAGCAGTTTTTGTTTTAAAAACAGCTGTTTTAATTCACTCTGTACATTCAAAAGAAACTTAAATAATTTTGAAATAAACATTAACAATGAGGATTTTTTTAAAACTTTGAAGGCCGAGATTTCTACTAGTACGTTTCCCCTTCTATAACAACAAAGTAAAAATTATTGGAAAAAAATTAAAATTAAAAAGCCATGTCATAGAGAGCCAG
This sequence comes from Tympanoctomys barrerae, assembly GCA_002564285.1. Classification (NCBI taxonomy): domain Eukaryota; kingdom Metazoa; phylum Chordata; class Mammalia; order Rodentia; family Octodontidae; genus Tympanoctomys; species Tympanoctomys barrerae. Next base: position 3,459 of record NDGN011296901.1, read on the forward strand.
ATGAGTCCTTGGAGATTATCAGCTTGGTGACCTTGTGCTATAGATGAGAAATTAGGACTCAAGGCAGTGAGATTGTGTGGCCCAAATCCCATAACTAACAATTAGTGGAGCTGTAGGAGAGAAGAGACGAGAAATATTGTATTATGTCAAACAGAGTTCTAACAGCACTTGCTTACAGCTGTTTTATTTACCCCTTATATCACTTACATTAACATTTAAAATTTATCAAGCTCTCATTTCACAAGAAATAATAATTTAATTTTAAATAAGGAACATTATATCTAGATGCTAAAAAGTGTAGCTTTTGCTTTTGGTATTCACCTTTACATTCCCTAGTGTGAGTGCCACACCTGCTGCTTATTAAGTGGGTAAATACAGCCCAATTAGTTCATTCTCCAGGGCCTCAATTTTCTTTTTAGTATGAGTAGTATAATAGTGTTACTTTACTTTGTAGGTTTGATATAAAGAATAAATAGACTAATGTGTATAAAACACTCACAAGAATGCGTGGATCATAATATGAAACACTCACAAGAATGCATGGATCATAATAACTATGGTGTGAGGATCTAGTATTATTACAGTGAACTAGCACAATGTACTAGGCTCATGGATTCATTGTATCGGGTGCTTAGAGGAAGCTGATTAAGGTATAGACAAGTGCACATAAATATATATATATATATATTAAAATGTGGTAAAAGCTGTAATTGAGGTAGCCCTGGGGTGTGTGTGTTGTGTGGAGGAAACATCAAGTATTAAGAGAGGAAAATTTCACAGGGTTCATTACACACACTCTGTCAGGGCAGGATGCAGGTCCATTTTATGTCCATACTGGATATGCAGGGCCTGGACCACTTTTTGACCCCTAACTATGTATAAATACTTAATGATGGAGTAAATTTGAAAATAAGTAATTTTATAAAAGTTTTTTTAATTAAAATTTTATGCACAGATTTTCACTTACAAAATTGTAAACTTAGGAAAGCTAGATGGAGAAGAGCTAAATTGGAGGCACTGAAATATTTAGGAAACCATTTCAGAAACTCAGGAGCGAGTGAATGCAACCTGAATTAATAAAGTGTAGCCATGTGAAGAAGAACTCAAGAACCAAAGGTGGGTGATATCCCAGACCCTGGAGTCTGGTTCTTTGTGAAATAAAGTAAAGGGCAAATCAACAAAAAGTCCAAGATTTCTAAATTGAACATTTAATGGATGAGGTCTCCATTTAGTATGACAGGAAATAAAAGTAGAAAATGCTGGTTTGAAGTCTGAGCATTTTGATAATAGAATCACACATTTAGACCTCAGATGATGGTACTAGGTGAAGGTATAGCATTAGGAACCCTAATTACTTACATAAATATGTAGTATTTCAAAGGTTGCCTGTGATGCATGACAAAATGAGGAGACAGTGTGGAAGAAAAAGATCAGGGTAGCATAAACGTCTAAATAAGGTGACATTTTGTAAGAGCTAAACAGAAGTACCGAGAGAAGAGAGTGAGATTGTTGATGATGTTTTCACATGAGTGTTTGACAGTGACAGCTGCATTAAAGCATATGATGCAATTTAAGAAAAATAGCACAATTAAGGAGAGTTGGGCTGAGGAGATAGCTCAGCGGAATAAGTGCTTGCCTGGCAAGCACAAGGTCCTGAGTTTGATCCCTGGTACCATTAAAAAAACAATTAAGCAGAGTTGAGCTGCCTGACTATTGTTAAGGGCTGACATACAAATGATTAGGTATAAAGGGAAACATATAAGAAAATCTTTGATTGCTTGAGAATGATGGAAACATTCCTAAGAGTCCAATGCCTACTACTTAGGCCCTAAGCAAGAACATGACAGCTTTTTACGAAGTGTTAAAAGATACATATTCATATCTTCACATGAATATGGGGCTAAAAAAGAAAAATATATACATATATGGAAAAAGGACATCAGCATATAATCAAAACACTTGACCTTGCCTGGCAAGTGCTAAGGATACAAATAAACATTCAAATGTTAACCCGTATACAAAGAAGGTGAAGAAGTTGAAAGTTTTTGAATCATAGTATCTAATCTCTGTATAAATTAAGGGACACAATGCTAAGAGAAAGAAGGGCAGACAAGCATAGGACTATAGCAGAAGGTGAACAATTAGGATGACTTTTTCAATAAACAGGTCAAACTGATTGTGGACGACCTGCACTGGGGCAACATGTAGCACCTGGGTGGGACTTGGTGGTCATGGGACACATTGAGTTTCTTTGCTTTCTTGTAGCTGTGTACAGCACAGGTGAAATTGGCTGGTTATAGAGGGAGAGTAGATCAGTGCTTTCTTATAATTTTTAGATTAGAAGGAAGGACAAAAATATGAAGAAATATGAGACAGTGGCAAAACATGAATTTACTGTATGGTTTTCATTTGAAAAAGAAGAAAATAAAATCAGAAATGTTTTGAAATAGTTTGTGGTGATGAGGTAGAGAGATTTATTGGCCACTTTCCTAAGGAATGTACTTTCTACTTTTTGTCTTCATATTACAATTTGAAATGAAGGCATCTATGGTAGAGTGCCAGTGCTTCGAAAGATTGGAGAAGTAAAGTAATGTTACTAGGATTCAGCACGCCAGAAGACCAAGACACTGGGTAGGAATATAAAATGCATGTGGTAGGATTTGAAGAAGCTGGATTCCTATTTTAAAAGGCTAATGATTATAAAATAGTTCCAGAGGAACTGTTGATCAGAAGCAGTGGTCAGATTTAAGATGAGGGAAACGAAAGAAAAGAAAAATACTTCAAATGGTCATGTCATGGTTTCTTCACTTGACTTCACTAATGTACCTGTTTTACAAGATTAGAAAATTATAAACATAGTATACTAGATTTACTGTGAATGTTTTAATGTTTTTTTTTAATCTGTGCTAGAATTTGTTAGCATTTACTTCTTTATGTACTTTTTTCTGTATTTAGGGAAGGATCTCCAGGGTCTACAAGGTCTCACTACGTAGATTGCACTCTTAGTTGTTCTCCTGTTTTCAGCCTCCCAAGAGCTGAGATTATAGGTGGGCGCCACCACGCCCAGTCACAAGGGCTGGCTCAGTGCATCCCAGGGGCTGGTCTGGCATGGCACACCGGAGATTGAACCCCTTTATGTATATTCTAATATTGTTCTATTCTCATGCATAACATATTTTATACATTTCTGTATGAGAAAGGGAGAGAGAGATAAAGACAGAGATTGAGAATGAGAGAGAGGTAGTAGCTATATAAGAGTTCCAATTTTATTCCATTATGACAGAAGGTCCCAAGGGATCAACATTATTTTATGTATAAACACATATGTAAAATTTGAGTGCACAGATTCTTAAAAAGTAGAGCGCTTATTTAAGTGTGATCTATGGCATTCAGAATGAACTTCATGCTCACTTGATGATATTTATGTATTATGTGATTCATACCTGCTTTAAAAAAAATTAACGGTGTCTCTAACGTGAAGCAAATCTCAAGGAAGTGTTAGAAGAAGAAGGTTTCATTTTAATGTGGGCATGATTTTCAAAATAGTTCAGCAACGGAGTGCTGCTGTCTATGAGCTGGCAATTTTTCTGTGTTACCTTTTCCAAGCTGCTTCTGTGTGAATACTTGACCAGTATCTTCTACCTGCAAATCTGCAATCTCCTGAAATAATATTTGTTCAAATAACATCATACTATTTCAGACAAAAATACCTGAGACTTCCTCACAAGAAATAGTGTTATTGCAAGCTTGAACTATTGAAAGGTAATATTGCTTCCAACGGGAGTATACCATCTTAATAAGACATATTTTCAAGACAAGGAAAAATGTACTTTTCAACCCTACATGCGTTATAAACCACCACTTATAAAACCTTAGCTCTAAAGTGTTGCCAATTTTACTGGAGGCAGGCATTTTACTGCATTTAAAATGTCTCTAAGGATGCTAAGGAATCTTAGGTGGACCTCAAGACCTGGTGGATAAAATGAAAACTAAAGTTTTTGTTCTGTAGAAATTTCTCAAGGCTTTTTTCGTGGGTATTGAAATGTAACTTTCATTTTGCTTGTCAAACTGCATTCTGTAACACTGGCAGAAAATTTAAGAAGAGCAATGGTTATTGAATACAACAAGCAACAACAAAAAATTAAATCTCCCACTTACTTGCTCTTTTGGTGAAGGAGGTGATGGTAGGAAATGCCATTGATCTAACTAAAAATACATGCTGATAATTTGGTGGAAATGAGAGTGTGTGTTATTTTTGGCTTCTATTACTTTGTAACTTACTTTTCTAGTTACCTCTAAAAAATAACTTACCCATCTGAATCCATTTATATTTTTTTCTTTCCATTGTTTTATTTTTTCTTGTTCAAGAACTCAAGCGTTTTGTTTAAACCAAGTACAAATACCAATTCACAGAGGTACTGCCTGCCGCTGCTGTTTTATTAAGGATATTCCATGCTGGTCTTGTTTTGTATTTTCAAATGCTATTGTGATTTATTTTTTTAAAGATCTATTTTCAGAGCATCCACCACTATGTGTCAGCAGCAGTTGTAAGCCCTAGAAAGGTAGAACCAGTCAGTCCTTTAAAGATCTTTCCTGTTTTGGACCCCTCCTTTCAGTAGTGGCCAGCACAGGCAAAGAGATTTCATGATATACACACAGGTGATCAGGTGATAAATGCTATGAAAAAAGTGAAACAAAGATAGCAGTTGTCAGGTGGGCCTGTCGTGTCTTGCTCAAAGTCAAAAGTAATCCAAGTTTGTCGTTCATAGTAAACTGATTATCAACAAATTTCATCTATTTTTATTTAGTTTGAATCAAAATTGACATAAAAGGAGCAGTAAATGCATACACTGTTTTCTTTTCTTCTTTTTAATTTCTTACAACTTATTTTTAACTATATTACATATTTACATATGGCAATGTAAAGAACTAATTTGAAGATAGCATTGTACAATACAACAACTATTGTTGAATTCCTATTATTTTTTGTTTAGTAAAATTCTGTCTTGTTTCTAGTGTTTCTTTTTTCCTTTTTTCACCATTTTATATTTTTTAAAAAAGAATTGATATAGAATAAATAGCAACAAAATTAATTTAATAATAGAATACTAAGGAGGAAACTGGAATTAATGTTGAATTTGTTTTCTATTTTGTGCCACATTTTTCAGGGTGATAATTTCGAGAACAAAACTTTCCTGACACATCTTTAGTGGCCAAAAGACATGAAGAAAAAATACTTCATACTTTTAAATTTGTAGGCATGCACTTTCCAATAGCCATGACTACTTCTAAAGAACACTAATACATGAAATACCTTTCTCTAGTATATTTGCTCTTTATACATTGTTTGTTCCTTCGTCACTTGTGAGCTATGAAGGAAACAATAGTCAGTCTATTTAGGGTGCACTACTATGTTTGGTTTCAGGCATCCAAACATTAGCATCATTGCTACATTAGCATCTATCCCTTGATGGATTTTATAAGCATGTAGTAGGATTTAGTAGAATTGGTTTAATTCTACTAAGGTGAGATTTTCAATAAACATGGGTATATTTTGGATGGAACTGGTCCAGAGAAGGGAAGGCAGGAAGATGGTGCTGGAAGGTACCATGGTTTGTGCGTACAACAGTCAGTCTATGCACAATGGCAACTTCCTCCCCACTCGGCTGCAGGGACAGCAGGACGCTGTCCATATTGTGTGTCACTCGGAGACCCAGCGCAACAGTGAGAACAATGTGGGCCTTCTCACACTGACCAAGGAGTGTGAAGTGCTGACCACCCTCACCCCTGACACTGGCCACATCTTCTCCATGCGCCACACAGTCCAACCCAAGGGCAAGATCACCTTCTGCTCTATTATCTGCATGGCTTACCTGGCTCTGAAGCACAGGCAGGGCTACAATCACAACATGTGCATCTTTGCCTTTGTGGGGATCCCTGTGGAGGACAATGAGAAAGATTTGGTGAAACTGGCTAAATGCCTTAAGAAAGAGAAAGTGAACGTTGACTTTATCAATTTTGGGGAAGAGAAGGTGAACACAGAGAAACTAACAGCCTTTGCAAACACACTGACTGGCAAAGATAGCACCAGTTCTCATCTGGTGACAGTGCGTCCTGGGCCCAGCCTGGCTGATGCGTTAATCAGTTCTCCCATTCTGGCTGGTGAGGGTGGTGCCATGCTGGGGCTTGGTGCCAGTGACTTTGAATCTGGAGTCGATCCCAGTGCTGATCCTGAACTGGCCCTGGCCCTTTGTTTTCCTATGGAAGAGCTGCAGCAGAGGCAGGAGGAAGAGGCCCGGCAGGCAGCTGGGATCGCTACTACTGGGACTGGAGACTCAGATGATGCCCCGCTGAAGATGACCATCAGCCAGCAGGAGTTGAGCTGTACTGGGCTTCCTCACCTAAGCAGTATGACAGAGGAAGAACAGATCACTTAGGCCATGCAGATGTCCCTGCAGGGAGCAGAGTTTGGTCAGGCAGAGTCAGCTGACATGGATGCCAGTTCAGCCAAAGACAACTCTGACCCAGCCAAGGAAGAGGATGATTATGACGTGATGCAAGACCCAGAGTTCCTTCAGAGTATCCTAGAGAACCTTCCAGGTGTGGATCCTAATAATGAAGTCATCCAAAATGCCATGGAATCCTTGGCCTCACAGGCCACCAAGGATGGCAAGAAGGTCAAGAAAGAGGAGAAGAAATAAGACTGGAAGGAAAGGGTAGCTGTGCCTGCCCAGGGGACTTTAGGGGGCGAATGGGGCAGGATGTAGGATCAGGTGTGTCCTTTGTAACCCTTACAGCCTAAATAAAGCTTAGCCTTTTTTCCCTTAAAAATGGATATATTTTGGAAGTATATTTCTGTGAAACCACACACACACACACACACACACACACACACACCGAACTCCTTTAAAAATCATGGAAATGTAGTCATATACATTGTTAGGAGACAACAAAATATACCCTTTTAAAACATATTTGTTTTGATCACTGAGGAAAATAAATAATCCTTTAAATCTGTTTGTACCAAAAATGTCTTTATTTGGTAAATCCAGCAAACAGATTTCTGATGATAAAATTTCAAACACCTGGGTTAAGAAATATCTTTGGATAAAAGTCCTACTTGAAGTCTCTCAAAGCAGACCGTGTAGAAAAAGGCTTTAATATCTAACACTTTGGACCTTTGCTTTTGAGTTTTTTCCAAGAGGAGGAGATTTGTCGGATCTCCACATGATGTTAGTATCCATGGTTGAGGGGGAAAAATGCAATAAAAATAAGACCCAGAAATTCTGTGTTTTTACCATCTTGTTTCATTAGTCAAAATAATGTGCAAATGAACTTGCTAAACATTTATAACAATGCGTATGAGACGTATGACATATTCCTGAAAGAGTCTTTGATGCTTACATGGATTGAGATTCTTTGCAGTGTTTCTGTGACCCCTCAGGGCTCAACAGCCCATGCATGCTCCTTGGGGGATAATATCTAAGGTGTAAGATGAATTCATAAGAAAGTTAACATCACTTCTACATTAACACTGACTTAAAGTCTACCTTATTACTCTTACCACATACATTAAATCATTATAGTAGTGTGACTTTTTATTCTTAACATAAACCAGCTGTAATTTTAAAGAATTTTCTCATTTTTATATGTACATTATATCATGAGCTACTGTATGCTCCAGGCTTTTGCTGCCAGTATAATTAAGCATTGGATACTAAATGTCTCTACTCCCTGTTCTCATAGTCCAAGGCAGAAAACAAAACTATTCACTAGGGGCCACTTTCAAAGTTACTTATAGCCCAGATGCAATTAAAGATGGTCACTGAGCTTCAGTAGGTGACCCTGGAGAACTTTCAAAAACTCATTTTTATCCCCACTGCATGTGACTTACTATAATTGCTATGCAAAGTTTCACAAAATTTCAAGTTTTCTAGGCTATTGAGTCAGAAATTCTTTCAAAACTCTGAGGAAAAATCAGTCTACATTATAAGTTCCTACAAAAAATTGATTGAAATGTGCATCTATTGGTAATTATTTAATGACCCCAAAAGGCACTTTTCTGAACTGCTTTTTAATACACTGATGGTCAATTATTCAAAGTAGAAGTTATGCATTCTTATGTCAAATTAAATTGTTGTTGGATGCTTGCACTTATACTTCACTAATCTGGCTTTATGATGACAAGAAATATGACATTTTTATCCTATAGAAATGACAAAGGAAGCTTACTTGCACTGAAATTCTTGGTTTTCCATTCATGTTGTGTGACCTTGGGCAAGTGATTTAACTTGTCTGAAGTGAGTTCTTCTGTTTGTAAAAAAGAGAATAATGATAATGACTTCGTAGAGCTCCTGTAAGGTTGGAATATTTATAATATACCTGGATAATGGTTATCAAAGACAAGCCCACATAAACAGTTCTTAATTAAAATATATTGGGAACATCGCAAGAATCTAAGATTTTGTCAAAATGATTGTATATCCTTCTATTTAATCCTACAATTTTCCAACTTTACTAATAAGAAAACTGGAATCTCAATAAGGGTAACGATTTATCTAAGTAATTCAGCCAGTTGATCACAAAGTGAGTTTAAAACCTAAGCACGCTGACCCTGACCTTGTGTTTCTTTTGGTGCACCCAGGCAGACAAAACTGGAATTTTTATAGGCAGTTTCAAATGGTTTTAAACATATTTCCAGGTATACAGTATAAAAACAGCAGAATTGGGGTGCATTTTGACAATAACACCAGTATTGGCACAAGATACCAGTTGTGTTTGATATTAAGAAAAATGACAGCCTATTTATATTTTAGCAAATATATATCTTGGATGTTCCATGTTGGATACTATATAAAAATTATTCATTTATATATTAAAGTGTAACTGGGCACTCTGTATTTTAATTTCCTAGATCTGGAAACCTTAACATACCTTTTCAGATAGCGTAATCAATTAATTAGTATACTTAGGTCAGAAATTATCATGAGTATATGAGGGACAAAACACAATCCAAAGTCATGACTTTCTGTGAATATGGTGTGGAAATTATCATATTTGTAAAAGACAGATACTAACATCATTGTAATCTTGTGTTTGACTTAGATTCGTTATAATGTCAATAATTACAATGGGCAATGTTGTATATTCTCCATAAGCCACATACTTTATAAGTCATGGACAATGTCTCTTTTACTGCCCTCACAGTCTATTTTTCATAGTATTGTTTTATATGAGAAGAAGAAGGCATCTTGGACTTGAGTACACCTCTGTGCTTTATTTCCTGCATGTACACTGTCTAGTTGGTTGAGCTGCAGTCTTGCAGCATAGGACCATGCAGAAGGAACAGTTTCATGCACTGCCTTTTGAACCTATGTCAGAAGCAGGGGAGATCACAGTAGAAATATGACATGATGTGGTCCAAATTAGACACATATCTAATCTTGAAGGCAGTGGCACGAGAGAATATTATTCTCCCTGGGATGGAGTGTCAAGTATTTTGAACAGTCACACATTCTATCATAAGAAGAATTTGAGCCAAAGGAAAGTTAAGGAATTTCTCCACCTTCACACAGTAAGATTTTTGACTTGGGTATTCTGAGTCCTCAGCCTATGTCTTTAGCCCCTTCTGTCGTCTTTGTGTGTGTGGAAGAGAGCCTGGACATTTGCTTTACACCTATTAGAATAAGTGCTTAGCATGGTGGCAGTGACAACGGACAGGGATCTGTGTCATCAAGGCCGCTTCTCGCTGTCCCTCTATGATGTTAGCTTCAGAAGCATTGGGTCACATTGTGGCTGTTGCTTTCTGCACCATGCACAATTCTGTGACTGCAACAGAATCTCTTTCTTTTGCGTCGCATAGAGTTTTTTAAAAAAATGTGTAAGTAGTGCCTTTTTCTCTAAATAAGGTCCAGTAACAAAGCCCACACTCCAGTAGCCAATGAAATGACTTTTGGGTGCAAGATGTTTGCATACTGTTTCTTGATTTCCTGTCTCATGATTCCAGTGATTGTCACTGAGTGGTTACACTTCCTTTACCAAGATGAATAATACATCACACTTAAACTGACATCCCACCAGAGACAGAATGCACCTGCGAAGCCTTGGAGAGCCAGAGCTGTTGCAAATGAATGGATGTTAAAGTGAAATATTAGGCCACATAATGGAACATGGCTTCTTGCATAAGAATGGTAAAATGATGTTATTGGCAAGTTGGAGAACACAACAAGGAGAAAATGATTATAACTGCTAGCAAAAAATGATGTTGTATGAAAAATTCATTTATTACCTAAAAGGACTAGTTCATAATTGCAACCATTTTCCCCTTGTGACAAGAAAACATCAATTTTTTTCCTTAATGCTCAGGTGAATTTTTCTCCTTTTTAAATATCATTTCAAATTTAGATATATACGTTTTTCTCTAATTGATGAGAGAAATAAATTTTATTGCAATCAGCATCAGTGAAACAAAAATGGGCATATAGTGTGTCTGAGAGGAATTTCTGAGAACCTTGGCTTGGTCTATAATTTTACAAGTACATTTTATGGCACATAATTTCTCCATAAACAGTCACTTTCCTCTCAAGTATTTAAGAGAACCAGAGCAAAGCATTAGCAATGCAGCTTTAGGCAAAAAAATCCCTGTAGGTTCATATTTTGAAACTTCTCATTTTATAAGTGCATATGAACCTCAAAGATTAGACCGATATTAGGAACTGCATCTCATTACATCTTCAAGCGGGGCAAGAAGGTTTTATTTGTGAGCCAATATATTTTGGGATAATTTGACTTTCAAAAACACAAGCCTAATAAAGAGAATATTGCTACTGGGTCTAAAATGAAGTTATCTTCATCTTTGCAAAAAGAAGATGCTCATTTATAAAAACAAAACCAGTATTTTTGATTTACTGGTCTTCAAGTATATACCGCACTACAGCTGACTGACAATCAGCTGATGATGGTTACAAATATAGAGCTGGGGATGGACTGGGGAGATAGCTCAGTTCAGGAACCTGCCTGGCAAGTGCAAAGACCCAGGTTCAGTCCTCCATACTGCATACCATACTGGCCAGTGTAATGTTGCACGCCTGTAAGCACAGCGCTGGGGAGGCTGAAGCTGAGATAGGAGGAGCACTAAGGGTCAGAGATGTGTAGTGAGACCCTATACTAAATTATATATATATATATATATATATATATGTAGTATTTGGTAATAATATATATATATATTTTTTTTTCCTGTGAGGAAAAGGACAGAGTAATTATTTTGTTCCTTAGTTCATATTGGAAACCTTTGCAGACTCATAGCCTTCTACTGCCCAGGTGGCATCCCAGTGTTTCTGATGTAGCTGTTTGGCTGTGCAGTTATGCACCAGGATCTGTAGACTTCCCAAATTATTCTAATGTCCCACAAAGAGTGAGAGTCACTGGAGGCACAACCGAGGGAGAAGAGCATATTGCTCAAGAGTGGAGTACACGGGGATCCTACAGAGGTATCGAGGGTCTCGCCCTTTGCTTGTGGAGTTGCAAGTAACTTGTACCATCTGTGTTTCTTCTGTTGGTGACTGCTGCCTCATCTCTCCTTTTCTATGTACCTATGTACTAAATCACATGTTCACAAACTTGCATTAAAAAGGAGAGGGATGTAGAGATAAATGGAGGGAAAGAGAGAGAGAAATGAAAAAAAGAATTAAAGATGTGTTATATACACCTATGAGCATTCCATGAGGAATGTAAGCAGTGTATATTGGACACATGATTTAATGAGGTAAACTAAAAGAAAAGTTAATAAAATTTAAGTCTTATATGGAGGTTGTTGTACTTTATTGTTCCAAGTATTCACAAGCCAGTTTGTACCTATAAAGCCAGCCCTAATGAGCCTGGGTAAAAAGCCTCAGTGAAAGATGAAGGAAGCTCCTATTTGGGTTGGAATTTATGAATTATTTTGTGAGTGAAAGCCTGTCATCTGTTGTAATAGGAAACAACAGAGGCCTTAAATTCTTTTCTCATTTAAATCCCGCAGCCTGCAACAAGCACCAGCTGTGTGTAAGTGACTGCTGAGGAGTCCTTCCCTCAGAAATCTTAAGGTGGAGCTTGTTACAGTACAGGCTTAGAACATGTCTGGTGGAATAAGAGACTTTTTTTTTCTCATTTTCATTTCTACATGGCAAATTGGAGCAGAGGTTCCCAAAACACTGTCTGGGTACTAGGATAAGTATCACTGAAGTCCTTCCTGCATACAAGATGGTGCAGGGAATATTAGAAAGGGATCTCCAAAGAAACAAAGAGTTATAAATACAGAAGTGGGGTCAGGGAGATAGCTCAGCAGCACAAGCACCTGCCTGGCAAGCACAAGAGCCTGATTTTGTTCCCTGGTACCAAATATCAATCAATCAGTCAATCAATCAATCAAGAGATGGAGATAAAGATAAAAATGGAGACAGGGACAT
>NDGN011296916.1:0-16384 GCA_002564285.1 Tympanoctomys barrerae
CTGCAGGTGTCCAGCTGCAGGTGTCCAGCTGCAGGTGTCCAGCTGCAGGTGTCCAGCTGCAGGCTGTCATCGACACCAGCGAGTGGGAGAGCTCAGTAAGGCAGATCAGGGAGTAGGGTCACGCTCCATTGACTGCACCCCACATCTCTCTTAAGGGAAGTCATCTGTGGGCCCCTGGCACCCACAGGACACAGGGAAGCAAGTGTTCTGAATCCATCCCGGAAGAGCTGAGGGGATCGCCACACTGTACACTAGAAAGCTGAGGTGACAGCTTCCGGGAGAGCTGAGCCGTCTCTGAGGTGTCCTAAGAATGCCTGAACTAGCCACAGGGGGACTAATGGAGCCTGGCGCCCCCTACTTGAGGATGTCCCTTCTGTGGTGACTGATGCGGCCCAGCGTGAGGCATTCTGATGGGCTGGCTCTCCCAGTGACCCAAGGGTCATCAATTCAGAGTCTTCTGCTAAACACAGGAGGCATTTCCTCTCATCTTCAGACACCCAAAGGCCTCTCTGGTCCATGCCTCGAGGTTGGACCCCCACCAGAAAGCTCCATTTGCCATTGTCCCTTTCCCCCCGATGGACAGGGATAGCTGCTCTGGGGACCTGGCTCTGGCCCTGGGAGACTCGCACCTGGGGACAACCTGAGCCTCCTCACAGACAGCAGGGCGAGTGTCTGGGAGGAGAGGGAGCGGCTATCTGACTGTGCCCCACAGCCAAATGAACCTGGCCCCGGCAGCTCCCCCTTGTCCATCGGGCCCTGGCAGGGAGGGTGTAGGAGCCCTTGGTGGTCTTGCTTGCTGGCCTGTGGCCCTGGCCACACTCTCTGCCTTCCTTCTCCTCAGAGACCGGCAAGTGCCTCTCCCGGGCCCAGGCCTCCGCGCAGGCCCAGCTGTCCTGCAGTAAGGTGGGCGGCGTGGAGAGCTGTTTCCTTTCCTGCCTGGCCCACACCCTCTTCGTGCCAGGTAACCCCGGGCTATCCCAGGGGTGGCCTGTGTTGGGGGAGTTCTTCCCTGGGGTTCTTGCTTCCTGCTGCTCCTAAGGAAGAACCTGGCCTAGGAATAAAGGCCCTGGTCCCCAAGTCCTCCTGGGCAGGAGACCTCCCTGCCCAGCCACTTGCCCTTGGGCATGTGGCAGAAAAAGCTGACCAAGGGGTTAGTCCTGACCTTCATCCCATTCGGCAACCCTTCGGAGGCCTCGAGAATCTGGGGTCCTGGAAGGGAGGTGCACCCAGACCCACCTCACCCACTGGCCTCTCTGCAGACTCGGAGAACAGCTACATCCTGAGCTGCGGCGTTCCAGGTCTCCAGGGCAGGACGCAGCCCAAGCACAACGGCACCAGTTCCGGCACCAGGCCCAGCTGCTCAGGTATCCCTGGCCTGTCCATGCCACACTCCCTTGGGTGGCCCCTTCGCTTTGTGTCCAGCACCATGCTAGGAGAACAGAGAGGCATAGCCCAGGGAAGACTCAGGTCAGGAACCAGTGGGCCTGGGATACCGGGCACAAGACAAGGCCAGGCCCTAGAAGCCTGTAGGCTGCAGCCCAAGTCCCAGCCCAGGGCAGTGGGCCACAGAGGGTCCTTTTGGCCCTCATGGGAACAAAGCAGTTTGGTGGCCCCACAATGCTGGGGGTGCATGGACCTCAGGCTCTGTTTCAGGACCCATGTCGCCTCTGAAGCATGCTGAGGCTCTGAGACCCATAAGGCGTGAACCCTGCCCTGGAGGTTGCCAGGCATAGTGTGCTGCTGCTGGAGCTCGGCTCCTGCCACTCAGGCAAGCTGTGTGTCACTGTTGAGGCCCCGGGATATGACTCCAAGTCCAGCAATCACAGGACTTTGTGATCCTGTCTGGGTATTTCAGGCCCCCTCCCCTGCCTCTCCTTCTCTTCCTAAAAACCTGAGCTGTGCTATGGCTTTGGCAGGGGGCAGGAGGTGGTCAGTGCCCATCTTCTCCACAGAGGGTCCTGGACTTGAGCCCGACCCCACAGCCCATGGGGTCACCTTCTGCAGCTTGGCACAGAGGCGAGGTTCCCCAACCTGCAGGGCTGTCAGGCAGAGTGGCCCGCACCAAGCCCCAGGCCCAGCCCCAGTCCCTGCCTCAGCTTGGGGTCACTTTCCCCTGGGAGCACCCATCCCCCACCACCTCCTTGCCCACAGGAGAGACCACCACCTGGGGGAATTTTGGCTTTCCCTAGATGCCTCCACTGCCCCCATCAAGCAGAAGGCCCGCTTCAAGACCAGAGATGCCAAGTGCCACCTCCGGCCCCGCAGTCGGGAGCGAGCAAAGGAAACCCAGAGGCAGCCCCTGCTGGGTGAGTGTGCCACCCTGTGTTCCCCACAGAGAGGGAGCGGAGGAATCCCCCAGACCTGGAGCTGGGGCCTCAAGTCCAGTGCAGCTGGATTATCAAGGGTTGGGCCGTAGCCGGATAAGCTTGGGCCCTGCAGATGCTGGCCGGGTCTCTCTAGAGAAGAAAGCAGCACCTGGGTAGGGAATCTGGGCCCCTGGGGTCTTAGCCATGGTTCTCATCATTGACACACAACACTCAACACCATCAGGTGAGGAGAGCAGCTCACAGCATGACGGACAGGAAGCAGGACCCAGCCGTGCAGGCAAGAGGATGGCCCCTGCTAGGCCACTCCCCCAGGGACCACCTCTTCTACCCAAACCCCACCCCCATCCACAAATCAGCTATGACCCCAGCCAGATCCAACTACCTCCCAAAGCCCTGCCTATGCATGCATGAGGCCTCGAGGGGACTTCTAGATCTAAACCATAACACCTGACATTTGTGGGGANATCATTGGCCCTGCCTGACCCCCCCCCCCCGAGGTTAAATGACGACATAGCCGGGGCTTTCCACATGGTCTGGCTGTGCCCCAGTGGAAGGAATTAAGGTGCTCACTTGGTGACCGTGTTTGAGTGAGGTTGGCTGATGCTGATGAGACTGCAGGCTTAACCAGAGGGGACAGGGGACAGTGTCCCCTAGGTAGAACCTCCATAGCCCCTGTGCTGGGTTCACAGCCTCCTGTGTGAATGCAAATGCAGCTGCTCCATGAGTAGCCCAAGACTGATTGGCTACCTGCTCCCCAAGAGGCCCTGAGCCAGCCCTGACCTCCTGTGGCTTCAGTTTCCCCATCTGCTCCAGGGACTATTGGGCACCAAGGAACTTCCCAGGGGCAGTCTCTGTGCAGGGCCTGGTAGGACCCCACCTCCTACCCAGGCCACCTTTGCCTCAGCACCTCCTCCCTCATCCAGACAACTGCCACGTGACTTCCGTGACCCTCAAGTGTGACTCCTCCAAGAAGAGGCGCCGAGGCCGCAAATCCCCTTCCAAGGAGGTGTCTCATGTCACAGCAGAGTTCGAGGTGGAGCTGAAGATGGAGGAGGCCTCAGGTGGGTGAGGGGTTTGCCCGTGGGCTGCTGCACACCTGGGGGAGCTGTTATGGGGTGCTGGGAGCCCTGGCAGCAGGGGGCGCAGGCCAGCCAGGCAAGCGGGGGCCATGGCACGACCAGGGTCAGTGTGGAGGGAAGAACTCCTGGCACAGAGAGACGGATGCGTGGCTCTCCCCACCTCCAGGGCCGCCCCAGTGCTGAGCAGCTGTCCACAGCACCCCAGGACAGCTGACCGAGGACTGGCTCTCCTGCTTGCAGAAAGGCTTGTGACACTGTTACACAGTTTGCATCAACACATTCCTCTTGGCTGTGACAGAGGAGTGGAGAGTGGTGGGCAAGTGTGTTTGGCATGTGCCAGGCTCTAGGTGTGGGCACCGTGGCCCCTGCCCAGGCGGCACCACAGCTGTAGGGAGGCAGGTGTGCAGACAGGGTGCCAAGTGCTGAGTGACCCCACAGGCGGTGGGGGCTCAAGAACCAGAAGCCGGGGCTGGGGAGATGGCTCAGTGGAATAAGCACTTGCCTGGCAAACACAAGGGCCTGAGTTCCGCNACAAAAAAAAAAAAAAAAAAGAAAGAAAGAAAAGAAAAAAGAAAGGCTGTCTTTTTAAAAAAAAATTTTTTTTAATTAAATTAAAAAAAAAAAAAAGAACCAGAAGCCACAGACCTAAGGCCTTTCCCCCCAAAGGAGAGGTTCAGGAAGCCTCCCCAGGAGAGCGGCCACTAAATCAGAACGTGAGGTCAAAGTTGACTAGGTAAAAGAGGTGACAAGGAATAGCGTTAGGAAGCGGGACCACAGAGGTTGCATGGACAAGGGTGTACCTGGGAAGTAGGGAGGAAGGCGGGGCAGCTGGAAAGTGGGGTTCATAGTGTTTGGGAGTCAGTAGCTGAGGCAGGTGGGAACCAGACCTGAAAGTGCCCTTGGGGACCAGCCAAGGCCAGAGAGCTGGCCATAATCTGGGGACAATGGCAGTGCTCAGTGTCTTTGAGTCTCTCTCTCTCTCTCTCTCTCTCTCTCTCTCACACACACACACACACACACACACAACCAGTGAGCTATGCCCTGGGGGTAACCTGTTGTCACAGAGGCCTGGCTTGTCCTGTGGTCTGCCACAGCCAGGTTACCCCTCTCAGATCCCTGGGCTTCTCATCCATCCTTCCGCTAGACGCTGGCCCGGGCAACTGTGAGCATGTGCTGAAAGGGTCCATAGCCTTGCGCAAAGCCGGCACTGCCAGCAGATGTGAGCGCTACTCCCCCTCTCGCCCGCAGAGGCCTGCGATGAGGACTGTATCCGGAAGCAGGCCGAGCAGAGCTTGCAGGCTGCCATCAAGACCCTGCGGAAGGCCATCAGCCGGCAGCAGTTTTACGTCCAGATCTCGGGCACAGAGTACGAGGTGGCCCAGAGGCCGGCCAAGGCCCTGGAGGGCCCAGGGACCTGTGGCACAGGCCAAGCGCTCCAGGACAGCAGATGTGGTGAGTGAGGCTCGCGGCCCTCAGATGCTGCGCAGCAGGTACCCCGTCCCTTGCGGGTGCAGCCTCAGTCAATCATGAAGAGCAGACAGGAAAGAGAGGCGCACAGCAGGGGTGTACTGGGGCTTGCACCCCCGCCACAGGCAGAGTTGGTGTCATCCACGTGGCAGTGTGCAGCCAGCAGCCTCAGCCACAAATAGGAGCTCAGCTCAGAGCCCAGGCTGGGCAGGGAAGCCAGAAGCAGAGGAGCCGAAACTGGCTTGAACCACGCCATGGGGATCTGCTGTGAGCAACTTATTTGGAACTATTTCTACTTTCAGAAACATTGTTAAGCAGAACAAAAACATGCATATCTTCTTCACCCACATTTCCCTATGCATTTTCCAGCATTTGTTCCAGTAGGCTTTCGTGTGTGTGTGTCTGTCTGTCTCTGTGTCTGTGTGTGTGTGTATGTGTGTGTGTGTGTAAGTGCATGACTGTGTGTACTCATTACTGTCCAACCCATATACCCCATGACTTTTTTTTTTCTTCAGTACTGGAGAATCCAGCAGGGCCTTCACATTAAGCTACATTCTCTGGCCCTTTTTTAATATTTTAATTTTAGACAGGCCACTAAACTGCTCGGGCTGGACTTGAACTTGTGATCCTCCTGCTTTAGCCTCCCAGAAGGCTGGGATTACAAGTGTGAGCCACCAAGCCCAGCTACTCCATTACATTTCATCAGTTTTTCCAACTATGTCCCTTTTCAGTTCAGAACACAGGTCACATTTTCTTAGCACACCCCTGCCACCCGCCCCAGGTGTCATAGTAGAAGGCCAGGACGTCTGGCTAGAGGGCAGGCTGTGGAGCAGAGGGACCACAGGCGGGGCTGGGAGGGTCTGCAGGATCCTGGGGTCCTCATGAGCAACGGCCACCACCTGGGCCACCTAGCTCTTCCAGGATGGGCCTGGGCCCTTGGGTGCCATATCTGTTGGGGGAGGTGCTGGGGGCACCCAAGAGGCAGCACCCCAGCCGTCCCCTTCTCTCTGCTTCTGCAGCGGCCTGCGGACCAGGTACCTACTTCAGCGGTGAGCAGGGCCAGTGTGTGCCGTGCTCGTCTGGGACCTACCAGGACCTAGAGGGCCAGCTCAGCTGTACCCCATGCCCCAGCAGCGATGGGCTTGGCCTGGCCGGTGCCCGCAACGTATCCCAGTGCGGAGGCAAGTGTCAGCCCAGCTGGCGGGGAGGCGGGCCGCTTGATTGAGGCTTCCAAGGCAAAGGCGGAGCCGTGGGCCAGAGTGTCACGTGCTCTACAGCACTTTGGCATTTCAGGACTACTCGGGCTTCTACGCAGGCCTCACTCAGACAGGGCACTGCTTATTACTCCCAGGGCGCCCCGGGCCTCCGAGCGCCCCAAATGCCACAGCCCCTGAGAGACTTCGCAGTGTTTGCCCGCCCCGTGCTGTAGCACAGACAAGGGGGCTGTGGCAGGCCGCAGAGTGAGTCACAGTGGGTGTCACATCCCAACCCATTGCGGGTCAGGCCACATGCGTGGGAGCTTGCTGGGTCGGGAACTTGGCTCCACATAAAGAATGTTATAATTCGGACCAAGCACTGTGGTCTATACTTGGAATCCAAGCAGCTCAAGAGGCTGAGGCAGGAGGATCACAAGTTCAAAGTCAACCTGGGCAACTTAATGAGACCCTGTCACAAAATACAAAATAAAAAGGGGTGGGCCAGTGCTCACTGGGTTCAATACCAACACACACACACACACACACACACACACACACACGGTTTGCCCCATTGCTGGTTGAAAGAGAGCCCTTCTGCAACTTATCAAGCACAGTTTGGTTTGTGAAGGGCTTTACCACTTTGCATCCCACCCAGCCCCTCGGCAAGGTGGTCAGAGTCTCCCAGAAGCCTTTCCTCCTGAGCCATTGTGGGGCCTTCCCTGGAGAGTATAAGGGGACCTTGGCACTGGGAAGGGGTGTCTGGGGACAGCGGAGACATCTGTCCTCCTTCCAGTGCCCTCTCCAAGCACAGCCGCCCCTGCAATGGTGACTATCAGAGCTTGGGGTCACCACGGAGGAGGAACAGTCCCCGAGTCTGGGCCGAGAGGTCCCCAAACCCACTTCTCCCCTAATGCTGAGACACCTGCATGCTGCCTTCCTGCTGGGCTCTAGAACATTCTTCATGTTGAGCCCAAGCCCCTTTGTGCCACAGGGACACCAGGCTTGGCCAGGCCACCCCACCCCACCCGGTGCCTGTCCCAGGGCCCTACCACCGACACCCAGGCTGAACAGTGACCTCTGACTTGCAGGCCAGTGCTCTCCGGGCTCCTTCTCAGTCGATGGCTTCAAGCCGTGCCAGGCCTGTCCCCTGGGCTCCTACCAGCCCGAGCCTGGGCGCACCCGCTGTTTCCCCTGTGGTGGGGGGCTGCTCACCAAGCACGAGGGTGCTGCCTCCTTCCAGGATTGCGAGGCCAAAGGTGAGGGGGCCCCACCACCTGCCCTGTGCACCTCCCATCTCCTCACCCCAACCACCCTTGAGCTCCAGGGGACCCTCAGGACTGCCAGACTCTGGGCCTGAGCCCACCACACCTCCTCCCCAGCTGGTGACCCACTTCTCCTTCCACAGGCCCTCTGTCTGTCTGTCTGTCTGTCTGTCTGTCTGTCTGTCTGCACTGACAGCCAAGGCCCTGGGTCCACAGAGCCAGTGCAGAATGGCCCAGCCCCCAGCGCCACCCCCCCTCCTCCCATACCACACTCTGGCTTCTGTCTTTCACCTTCCTTTCCTCCTCTTTTGCCCTGAACTCCTTCATTCATAGTCATCCAACTGTTCCCAAACATTACTTCCATCTAGGTGACCCACAGCATCCTTGGGCTCCTGAGGGCCACACACTTCCTCTGTCTGCTACTGGCTTGGGCCCCTCCTGGGTCTTCCTTGTGTCCAGCACACAGCTCTTGCACTGTCCTTGTGTCCCAGCTAGGGTGGCCGCTCAGAATCCTCAGCATCCTGACCTCTTCTCCCGGTGGGGGAGGTCCCTGCCCTGCCCTGCTCTAGTGCACCAGAGCCCCACCGTGTGTCCCCCACCTACAGTGCACTGTTCCCCCGGCCACCACTATAATACGAGCACGCATCGCTGCATCCGCTGCCCTGTGGGCACCTACCAGCCCGAATTTGGCCAGAACCACTGTATCACCTGCCCAGGCAACACCAGCACCGACTTCGACGGCTCCACCAATGTCACCCACTGCAAAAGTAGGTGTCGCTCTCACTAGGGTAGGGAGGTGGGTGGGACGGGACGGAATGGGGAAATGGGCCCTCCCCTGTGGGGTGCTTTAGGAAGCCTACATCCATCCTGAGCCTGTGCCTGGAGGGGCAGTGTCTACCTGGTCCACTGTCAGGGCCACATCTCGGGGCCGTGGTGCCTTGGTTCCCCTCCCTCACTAGCCACGGCCTGTGCCCAGGTATCTAGGCGTAACAGACCTGATGCTGGACTACTTTAAATTCATTTTGTAGAGTTTCTGTATTTCACCCTTTGCTAACCAATTTTCTGGGTGATGGGTCCTGTCCGGAGCCACCTAACAACCTGTGAAGGGGCCTCCATTCCTGGCAGCAGCAGGGGCTCCCCAGCAGGGCTGTCCCCAGAAGGGCACACAACCCTCAGGAGCAGAACAGTGCAGCAGAGGAGTCTGCAGATATAGGGTTTTCAGCGCCCTGATGGGTAAAAGTAGGAAGCTTCTGGAACCCTGGAGGTCAGAAGGACACGTTACCCAGAAATAAAACAGAAGATACCCAGAATGTACAGAAGATGAATACATGCTTCACATTTACATTCAGTTCATTTTGCAAAACTGACTGCCTTCTACCCTCAAAGCTGGGAACCATTTAGCTCATAAAAGTGCCACAGCCCACCTTTCTAGATGGTCTTGGTTAGTAAGGAAAGGAAAACGGTCATCTCTTTCCTCACTGCTCTGCCCTCCTGTGATCTCTTGCCCCTGGCGGAGAAGGTGCCCATGCCGCAGCTGGTGGGCTCAGCGAGGGGGTCTGGCCCAGCAGGTGGGTACCAAGAGGGAGGGCAGGCAAGCTTCACCCGGAGACTGGGGAGCGCAGGAGACATGCGGGCAGCTGGGTGAGGGCTGACAACCTGTGGGACACCCAAGAAGGGAGGTGGGTCGGTGCCAGGCAAGGCAGCCCCCTGAGAAGGAGCCCTGCAGCCGGGGCCTCAGGAGCCAACAGGTGCGCAGGGCCGAGGGGCCGCCAGGCAGGGCCCGGGCCAGGGCTGCTGGGCACTGGAGGGCAGGTGGAGGCCGGGCCGAGGACTCAGCTGGCCACGGTGCCCACAGACCAGCACTGCGGTGGTGAGCTTGGTGATTACACGGGCTACATCGAGTCCCCCAACTACCCCGGCGACTACCCAGCCAACACCGAGTGCGTGTGGCACATTGCGCCACCCCCCAAGCGCCGGATCCTCATTGTGGTCCCTGAGATCTTCCTGCCTATTGAGGACGAGTGCGGCGATGTCCTGGTCATGAGGAAGAGTGGTGCGTGCTGGCCTCACGGCCCGGGCTGGGGCTGGGGCCACATGGGCATACCCTGGCATGGCTCTGAGGGGCAGGAGGAGGTCCTGGTGAGGCTGTAGTAGTGTGGGGAGGTCTAGGAAGCTCGGAGGTGCCCTAAACAGGACCTAGCCAGCCGCAGCGCCCCTCCCTTCTTCCTCTTACACACCCCAGTGAGACCCCTGAAGTGCCCTCCTGGGTCAGCATGTCCTGCCAGTGAGAAAGCAGAAGCTGCTGGGTGCCCCTACGGGGAGCCTGCAGAAACCGCACCACTGTTGCCGGGAGCAGGCAGCACCCCATGCTCAGTGAGCCTACTGAGCCACAAAGGGCAAGGGAGCTGCCCCGGGTGTCCTCCCACCTGCATGGTCCACCCACAGGGCGGCAGCACTGAGCTCACCTTCTTCCAGAGGCACCCAGGAGGGCTCCCTGGGGAGCAGCAGGGCACCCTTGCTCCTTGGTTCACAGGGGGAGGAGGCCCCCAAACCTGACCCCAGGGCCCCATGATGACCTACACAGTCCTCTTAGCTTCAAAGGACTTGGAGGCCCAAGGCAGATGTTAAGGGAGAATTGCATGTTTAGGGGATCAGGTGGGTAGAAGTTGAGGCCCTGCAGGTCTGGGGGCACCTCCACCATGCTGCGGCTCCCCTCAGCCTCCCCCACATCCATCACCACCTATGAGACTTGCCAGACCTACGAAAGACCCATCGCCTTCACCTCCCGATCCCGGAAGCTCTGGATCCAGTTCAAATCCAATGAAGGCAACAGTGGAAAAGGGTTCCAAGTTCCCTACGTCACCTATGATGGTAAGGCAGGACCCTGTCCTCACATTCACTGTGTTCCCAGGCCAGGACAGTGTCACCTGTCCCTGCCACCTGGCAAAACAGCATGAGGCCATCCCTGCCGGGTTTGGAAGGTTCACAGGACAACTGCAGCTGGAGGAGGAAGGGTGGGTGGGTAGAGGAAGCTGGGGCGCCAAGGTCCCAGGCAGAGCTGCACCCAGGGCTGTCACACACAGCCAGCTCCAGGGAGGACGAGGCTGCAAGGAGAGGGTCTCAAGCCCCCGCCTTTCTCCTTGCCCGGCTGCCCAGAGGACTACCAGCAACTAATCGAAGATATTGTCCGCGATGGGCGCCTGTATGCCTCTGAGAATCACCAGGAAATCTTGAAAGTGAGTTTACTGAAGGGGAAATCAACTGAGTGACTGGCCGGCCGTCTGTGCGCCCCCACCCCGACTCCTGATGAGGAGAGGGAGGAAGAGGGCCTAGGGCCGGGGCTGGGGCCCGCATGGACATCTATCTCCCCAAACCAAGAGCCTGGCCCTGGTGACGTGGCCTGAGCAGGTTCTTTATCTGGGGTTCTCAGTTATACTTTCCTGCCTATGAAAGAGGGCCTGTAACAGGGTGGTACCTTACGGTGACCTGGCGCAGCAGAGCCACTGGGCCCTAATGGGAGGCTGGGGCTGGCTGTTGGCAGCACTGGGCAGAGGCCTGGGGCTCAGTCCTCACCTGGAGGCGAGGCCTGGGGTGGGCCCCTCAGCATTCGAAGACCCCCACCCCCGCTATCTTGCAGGACAAGAAGCTGATCAAGGCTTTGTTCGACGTGCTGGCGCACCCCCAGAACTACTTCAAGTACACGGCCCAGGAGTCCAAGGAGATGTTCCCTCGCTCCTTCATCAAGCTGCTGCGCTCCAAAGTGTCCCGGTTCCTGCGGCCCTACAAGTAACGCTCAGCACTGTCTGCAGGGACGGCGAGGAGGAGGGAAGGCTTCCTTCCCTCCAAGGAAGAGCAGAAGGTGGCCCCTTGGGCCTCTGTGTCACCTTGGGAACCCCGTGACATGTGCCCCTCAGGAAAGCCGTGGCAGGCTGGCACAGAGCCCGGGCCTCCCTCGGATCTGTCGTCCCAGGGGGAACACTTTGCTCCAGGACGCTTGTGTCCCCCCTTTCACCTCTTCATTTCCCAGGACACCAAGAGCGCCATCTCCTGAGCAGCTGGCAGAATGCTGACCCCATGGGTGACCAGAGAGTGCGTGCCCTACACGTGACATTTCTGGAGACAAGAACGCGGCCTGTGCTCTCCCTGGGATGCTGGAGGAGGCAGGGGCTGATGTCACCACACAGGAAGGACGGCCAGGGAAGGAAGAGCAAGGAGCTGAGGCGTCGGGGTCGATGAGACTGCGTTGATGGCGACGCCCCTGGGGCTGCCACATCCCGCAGGCCCCTCTGGCCACAGGCACGGGACACGGTCGGTGCCTGGTCATTGCGCTCTAAGGACGCTGTGATGGACAGAGCAGAGCTGCACAGGGAGAAATAGCTTTCTCTTGATAGGACATCTAATTAAGTACTATATACATAAATATAAATATAAGATTTTATATATATATATATATATATATATACTGCTATTTGTGGGGACCCTAGGAGAATGCTCCTTAGGGACCAGCAATATGGGTCACCATTGCCTGCCTGCCTGCCTGGAGGATTAAGCTGCACCTCCTGTGACTGCCACCTCCCATGAGTACAGGGAGAGCCAGGCTGGACCAGAGGCGCCTCCACATGCGCATTCTTGGGACGTGGGCTTGGGTGCTGGTGGAGCATCAACCCCACCCCACATCTCTCATCACTGCCCTCGGTGCAACCCCGTGGACAGCAGCGTCCCCCAGCCACGAACTTCAGAAGGGACCTGAGGCCCAGCACTGTGGTGACATCCCCAAGTCCCGTGCTGTGCCCACGAATCACCCAGAAATGAGATCTTTCTCAAGGGGGCACAGGCTGTGCTGACTGGGGACCTTGGATCAGCGACCCACTCCCACCTGTCCAGAAGGGGGACAAGGCTGGGCACAGCCTCCTGTCTGCCACGCCGCACTGCCTGCCTGTCCCTTTGCACTCAAGAAGTCTGAGTGTGACCAGGAACTGAGCGCCTGGGACACAGCCGGGTGAGACCACTGTCATCCCAGGGTCTGCAAGTCCTCACTGCTTGGCCTCCTGTCTGCTGCCGTCTGTTCAATGTGTGTAAGAAATAAGCATGTATGTTTCAGGTTAACAAATATTAAAATGAATTCCAGCCCCCAATTCTAAGCGGCCAATGGGGTTCAGGCTTCCAGCCTTGCCTGACTAATGAGAGGTTTGAGAAAAGCACAGGGCCCATGGAGATTTGTAAAGCAGGCAGGTGACAGAGGTCCTGAGACCTCAAGCTGGTGACCCACACAGAGGGTGTCGTGCAGTCTCCTGTCCAGAAAAAGGGGCTGGAGCCCAGGAATGAGCCGGCACCATGACCCATGTGTACCAAAGCCGAGGACAGTGGCCACTCTGCCCTTGCTGAAAGGTTGGCGTCCACTGTGAGTCCTGCCAGGGGCCACACTGCCTCTGCTGGTCACAGTCCCTCCAGCCAGCCTCATTTTCCAGAAAGAGATCTCTCTTCCTTTGTTGGGTCCCAGAAACAAGTGCAGATGGCAAGTGCCCCGGGGAGGATGCTGTGAGGAGCTTGGCCTCATGAATAGGGCTTTCCCTGGAAACATCTGACTGGACGTTCAGAGAAAGGACTGGAGGGGACTTATTATAAGAACCACCTCTCAGAACCATGGAGGCAAAGGCGTTCTGCAAAGGAAAGCAGGAGGCTGGCAGCATAGTTCAGGCTGAATCCAACCAGAGAAGCTGGGCACTGGTGCCCCCATGGAGTCCAGAGGCTAGAAAACCAGGAGCGGAAGGGAGATGTCCCAGCGCCCGGAGAGTGAATGTTCCCTTCCTCTGCCTTTTGGTTCTATCCAGCCCAGGGACCTTACCATCGGTGGGGACAGACACCCAGGGTACAGAGTCCAGATAACACTGGCCACAGGCCAAGTTTGAAAGCCTTAAGAGCAACCTCTGACCTCTGACCTCTGACAAATGTTCCATCAGTGCCAGGGCTGTCGTGGTCCTTAGCTGAATCCAGCAGCTGATGTTATTTAGTGTGGCTACCGCCCCGGTCAGGAGAATAAGGCACTAAAATAAGCTGTATCATCTAGCAGCATTGACCAAGCGTTGTCGGTGTGCCAGGCTCCTGGGAAGGCGGAACAGAGCGGGCACAGAGATGACAACCTGCAATAACTGGCTGACCCTGCCCAGTACAGCCACTGCCCGGAAGGCAGGGATCCCAACTGTCTTTCTTCCTGCTGGGCCACCCGTACCTGATAGCAAGGTCCCATCACTTCACCAAAGATACACATGGTGGCAGCTCAGCCCTTCTGACTAAGGGCACAGTACCAAGCTGATGCCATTCAGGCTAGAGCTGAAGGACGTGATATGCATGGAAATGCCCATGGAGCACAGAGACGAGCAAAGAGCTCTCCGCTCCCCGCTGCCCTGGCTCCCGGGGCACCCACAGGTCAGGAGCTATCCAGGATGAGCCGGAAGCAGGACAGGGCTGGAGTCCGTGCTGGGCTGCCTACCTGTCTTGCGTGGAAAGGCACAGAGGAGGAAGTCCTGTCAGGGCCCAGACATGAAGGCATGGCGAGTTCTGGGCTCCACTTATGACCCCCACAGCGCAGGCTCTGGGGTCCCTGAGGCCTCCCAGTCCCTGCCGGGCCACGCTAGCTTGGAGCCTGCTGGCAGGACCCTTTGAAACTGCCCAGACTCCCAGGGTCTCCCAGGAAGTTACGGTCATCCACCGTCTCCTGTGTGTCAGACACCCAGCTCTACCCTTCCCATCCACACAGGTGATCCTTCTGACCCAGGGAGGTCACAGGGAGGCCACTGTCTTCATGTGTGGGTGTCAGGACTCAGGAAGACCAAGTGACACAGCCAAGATGAAGAGCTAGAGGTGGGCGGAGTTGGGAACCCAACCCAAGCCCTCTGGTCCCTATGTAGCAGCTGTCACTATGAATGTTGATTCATCTGAATTTGTAGGTAGGAGGCTCAGCAAGGCTAACCTGGGACAAGAGGGTCCAAGACAGGAAGGGTGGCACAGATACATGGGGGCGACTTCAGGGACACTCTCTCTATAAACATTTAACATTCAGAGAAAGATGGGTTTGAAGTCTCTTGGGACAGGGGACAGATGCTCAGGCATGAGCTGGTACTGCCACCTGTCATCTACACCTGCTCTTGGGGTGTTCCCGGTTCCATCCTGCTGCTCCCAGGAATGGCCCTCAAAATGGCATAACACAGTGAGTGTGGTGCCCGTGGGCAGACGTGGGGAAAGGTAGAGAGAGGCTGGGGGACAGCTTTGTGGTGCCAAGGGTTTGGTTCTTAAACCAGAGGCCAAGTAGATCTGCAGCAGGAAAGCTGCAGATCCTGCCAGGCCAGAACAGCCACGCAAACCCAGTCCACAGTGCTGTGGCGCCCGCCATCAGAGAGCCGCACTCTCGCCCGCAGCTCCCTTCCCGCCTTCTGCCAAGGGGCTGGCCTGTCCCGGCCGTCTGCTGCAAGGGTAACAAAGAGCAACGACACAGTTTCCTTTTAGTTGCCTCAACTATTCAAAGCTCTGTTTTCGCCACCACGCCCCCCATACACGTGTAATTGACCATTTGTGAGAATCACTTCAATAATAAACAAGAAATGAACCTGAACATTGCTCTGCCCTCGTACTCATTAGGGTCATGATCAGGGGTGGGGAGAGGTAATGGGAATCCAGAGAAGGAAAAAGAGTTAGACATTATTTCTTGACTGTTGAGGTCTGAAAGGGGCTACAGCAGCCTTCTGGAAAGCAAAGCAGGGAGGTAGAGACGCACAGGTGGAGAAGCAGCGCGCCACTGCGGGCAGGTCACCGGTCCATAGCCCCACTCCCATTTCCACTGAGGATTTACATTTTTTTAAAATGTTCTTTGGGGTCATGGGTGTAGCTCAGTGAGAAGAGCATTTGCCTAGAGTGTGCAAGGTCCCGGGTTCCATCCTCAGTACACCAGAGAGAAAAGAAGCAGAGTTAGAGATGCACAATGCTCGGCGTGGGTTTGTTCTAAGAATATAGCCAGATGGATTTCTCTGGATTGTAAAAGGAATCTAGTCGTCATCAAGTCTAATAACAACTATTCCCCTCAATAATACACTCTACAGGGGGAAAAAAAAACCAGCTCATAAAATACCAGTTCACATTCTGAATAAGTAACAGTTAAACACTACTGGCTCTTCTTCCAAGGAGGCGGGGAGGGAGTGGCTGAGTGGCGAAGCACACGCTAAGCACACGCAAGTCCCTAGGTTCCATCCCAGGATCACAAAATTTAAGTTTAAAGTGACTTCTTCATGTTTGCCCAAGAGAATTAAAAGCACGGACTGGAACAGGTGTTGAAATGCAGTGTTTGTTCATGTCATCAAAATTCACAGTTGCTACAGTAAGGCAGGAGATTAGGGCACGGCCAACTGGCTGGAAATCCAGGAGATGGGCACCTGGAACGTCAAAAAGTACTGCCCTCACCTCTTGGCCACTGTGCTCTCTCTTGCACAGTGGTCCCCTCACGCCCTGCAGAGTGGACTTCTTTTCCTACTTTCAATTGGCCTACTCATTTTGAAGAGCATGTTTCATGTTTTGCCTTTAATAAATGTAAAATCTCTCTGCCTTTTGTGTTTGTCTTGACCAATTCTTTGTTTAGCACAAAAAAGAATCTAGATAAAACATCTACAGAGTCCCCCTGGCACCCCAGCACCCAGTAACAAAAGGGTACAAAGAGCTCAAGAAACATTGGCAGATGCCTGGATAAAACTTGGGCGGCTAATTACCATCTGGAAGGTGCTCAACCTCATAATAATGTGGGAAATACAAATACAACAAAGAGGTACCATGGCAGCACTAGGTTGGCAAATATTAAGTGATCGAAGAACAGAGAGGATGGGCTGAGAAGATAGCTCAGCAGTCTTAGAGCCTGCCTATCAAGCGCAAGGACCCAGGTTCAATCCCCAGTACAGTGTGCCATGCCAGCCCCAAAACCCAGCATGGCGGTGCATGCCTGCAATCCTAGTGCAGGGGAGGCTGAGACAGGAGGATCACTATGAGTCTGAGCTGTGTAGTGAGACCCTGTA
>NDGN011296924.1:0-10496 GCA_002564285.1 Tympanoctomys barrerae
GGGGGAGGAGAAAGAGAAAGAGGAGAAGAAATAAAGCAGATTTTGGGTGCATCTGAAGAGTGAAAACATTGAAGTTCATTCCCAGTACTGGAGAAAAAGAAAGACAGAGAGAGACGGTGAGGGGGTGGGGAAGGGAAAGGAAGAAGAGATCATGAGGACACCTGGTAGAAAATCATGGAAGGAAGAACAGGAGACAAAGAACAGAGTTCATAATGTAACATAAGTACTACAGACATTAAAATAGAAAATAGCATTTACTTGCAATCAGAAATACTTAAAAGATCCTACAGTACTGCAGGGGTCACTCTAAGCAGTTGGCATGCATCTGCAGACAAAAGGTCACAAGAAATCCTATATCCAAGTTTTGCACAGGGAAGGTGAAGTAGGGATACAAACAACTTTTTAAAAATAAGGGAAAAAAGCAAGGAGGCATCAGTTAAAATAAGGTTGTGATTGATACTGAAGCTAATTTCATGGTTAACACATGCAGAGGAAAAATTTGGGACATTTTTCCAATAAACTGAAGACTCAGATTTCCATATTCTTGATTTCAGCATATACAATTCCTACCTAAAGAAATATTTGAGTTAGCCTTAAAGAGCTGTTTTAAAAAATATTTGTCTAACTTATGGTCATTTGAAATAGTATAAATGAAATTTATCAAACAAATGTTTTATTAATAAATATTATAGAGTAAAAAGAAAAGTACTCATTGTGTCCAGACAGGAATACAATTCGTTCTCTCCAAATCCTCTGTCTTCATGAAATTCTGAGGCTAATCTCCTCTAAGTAGTTAGGCATCATTCATATTTGATATCCAAGCTGAATATCTTGCTTATTGTAGTCAAGATCGATAGCTTCACAGCACACACATACACATACAGAAGTAGGCTATTCTGCAAAATCTTTCTTAATCCAGATCATTTCTGCTTAGGGCTTTGCATCACTCTATTTGTAGATTTATGTTCAAGGATCTCATCCCAGATCATAAACAGCCCATCACTCAGAACAGGGAAATAATAAAGCCATGATATTTCTAAAGTTGTGTAAGCTCAGAGCTATATAACTTAGCACACAGTAATTGTTTGAAGAAGTGAAATTCTGCCACAAATCTCTTTGAAAATACCAATAACATGCGATGTATAATGGATTTTAGATGGGTTCATGTGTCAGTCACCATGACTCTAATTGAGGAAAACTATTCAGAAGAGTTGTTAGTGGAGGCACAGTGAGAGGGGGCATCTTGCCTGTGGTCATTACCTACTGCACCCTTATTGCTACTGATTTCCAGATCATCTCGATGTTTGCTTACTCTTATTCTTTCTTTCAATCCTTTTTATTATTTTTAAAATTTTATTAATGCATTTTTGCAGCATATAATGATTACATTTATCATAGGAGTTGGTACATCAATCTCAAGGACTAAATTTCATCTAAACAGACTAAACTGGGAAGTAATTCCAATAACATTATTAGCTGTATTTTGTGAGGAAACAGAATCATTTTGTCACCCAGTGTCATTTCTCTCATCTGTAAAATGGCTATAATGATGCTAGCTACATAATATAGTTTTGTTTTGTTTTTTGTGAAGATTAACTGATGAGATATGAATTAATAACTTCCATAATGTATCCACTCTGTCACTCACTCAATAGTGATTTATTTCATATGGCCATGTTAAGCACTGCATGAACATTTAATAAATAATTGAAACTTTTATAATTATTATCACTAATAAAATGGTTTAATATATACCAAGGGCCCCAAAAGCTATACTAGGAGTAAAAAGGAACCAAAACATTAGAAGAAGAGTATCTTTAGCTTTATTTCAAAAGAAGCAGCCATGTTGATTTATATCTATACCCAAAACAGCAATCTTTCCTTATAATGAAACTAAGGCAGGAAGCAGGTGAAAGAGATGCCCATATTTCTATAGAAAATAGCAGAAATGGTCCTGAAAGCCACTTCAGAGATTTTAGGCTGTTGAGGGTGGAAGAGGGGCAGGAATATTAGACAATCACAAGGAAATTACAGACAATTCTAAAAAGACTTTCTCAAATGACTTTTCAAAAAAACGACATCAGCACTAGTGCTATGTGAGCGATAAAAGCCATCGGAGAACATGTCAGTCTGATGCATATACATGTCTTCTGTACTCCGAAAAGCTGCCCTCTTTACAAACCCAAACAACACCCAGCAGATCTGAGTCATTACAAATAAGAGGGATGTCTGATCAGCCAATGGATTCTGCTCTCCAAACATCCTTGATTTTGTAAGCAGAAATTAGTTTACAAAGAGAACCTTTCCTGTTCTGCTCACTAGATGAAAAGTTGGCTAAACTTTATCATCTATGTGGTTTATTATAATCTGAATTCATAAAAGTTATAAGATCATTCTGTGTATTTTCAAGGAATTCTTTTATTCCTGTTATCACTTCTTTTTACCCAAGAAAATGTTATCTTTCCTATTAAAAAAAAAAACTATTTTTCATCTTTTTATCTCCACAAACTGGTCATGGAGAGTCACTAATTTGGTGCTGCTGTAATATATCACAGAAGAGAAATTTAATCTGCAAATGTCAGTGAAATCTCTTGTGATAAAGACTTGTCAAAAGCTATGGATTTGTTGCTGAGACAAACAACAGACAGCACAGAGTTTGCCGCTGTGTTAGAACAGCACAAAGTGTGAGGTGAATTGAGGTATAGGTTAGGATTTGAGGAGAGATTTCAAAGAAAGGGAATGAGTTACATATGATATAGATGGAATGGCCAATAATAAAATTTTATTTATTCCAGGCTCCCTCCTTTCTAAGAACCATATAACATAATTAATTGAGATTCAACCCCTACACACATACACACACACACACACAAACACACACGCCCACATCTAATCTCTGAAGTAGCATTAGTATTCTACTATAGTTAAGACAAAATTGGATTTCCCATGACAACACAGCTAACACAGCTAATAGAGCTTCAATTTGGACCTAAGTCTAAAGCCCATATTCCTAAGCATTTTGTAAATCTTGTCATGACCACTCATTATGATATATCAGGTTGGCTGGATTTGGAGACTCCTAGCAGATGAATTGCAGTTCTGAGTGTTCCTATAAGGGGTTTCCATGGAAGACTGGCAAGTGGGCCAGCAAACTCTAGTGGGGAGATACGCCCAAACAGTGGGTGGTACAATCCATTATGCTTGTTACCCTCGTGGTGGAAGGAAATCAAAAGAAAGAAATGTGCTAGTGTTTGAAAAGCTCCATCCCACTTGAGCAGGTGAGTGTTTTGTTACTACCATAGCCTTACAATATCAGACCCTAATTTCTTCACACTTTCGATGTGGCCTCACACCAATAACTCTGCCAAGGCAGCCAGGCTCTCCGTGTCTGATCAGCAGGCCCTGCAACCTTGATCCCTCTTGTTTCATGTCTTTCAGTTTCTTTTTCTTTTTCTTCTTTTACGCCTTTCTCTTCTCATTGTTTTCCTTCTCTTCCTCCTCTTTTTTCTCCTCCTCCTTTCTCTCTTTCTCCGTTCATCCTTGTCCTCTACCTCCTTTTCTTTCTTTTTTTTTTTTTTCATTTTGTGATACTGAAGATTAAACCCGGAACTTTTGCACTGAGCTACATTCCCAACACTTTTAATTAATTAAGTAAGTAAGTAAGTATTTATTTATTTATTTAGAAACAGGGACTCATGAGTCATTAAATTTCCCAGGCTGGATTTTAACTAGTGACCATCTGCCTCAGCTGTTCAGAAGATTGGGATTACAGATGTGCGCCATCATGCCTGGCTAGGTTCTAACTTTGAGACAGAGAAGTTACTGGATGCCTTAAAGTGCACAAACAGCTATTGTGGACACTCACACCTCTGATCCTGCAAACCTAGCTAATAAATCCATATATATATATTTTTTTTCTATTGATTCTGATGTTCTCAGGAATATTAACCCATGCACTCGTGAAACTAAATTATCTCCTAAAATCTCTTTTTCTTAGCTCAGGTGTTCATTAGCCTGGAAATACACAGGCCAAATACGGGGGCAGTGAGTAGCAGAAATATTCTGAGATAGCAGACGCTAGCAGAGACCTAGGCGCTGAATTCCCTCCATCCATGCAGACCATGGCTTTGAAGAAACCTACATCTAAAACAGTGTGGGCTTAGCTTAGATTCACTCTAGATGATTAACTACATATTTAACAGAAGAGATAAATTCTACTAAAGAAGAATTTGTCTCAGAAAACTTTGCCTAGCCTTCTTTTGTCCAAGAGCCTGTTTTTAGGATGACTTTACCAAGCATTTGAAATCAACTACTATTTTATGATGATTTGTTTCATTAAATAATTTTCCAGTCTTATTTCATCAGCTTTGGGGTATTATTTTTCCCACCCAGAACACTTTCTAGGTCAGTTATTCCTTGGAAATAACTCTACAGAGATCACCAATAACTAACCAAACTTTATCATCCGCCTTGGAGTGAGAAAAAGTGCATTTTGTTTGCAATTCAAGACCACTTTCACCCAACATAGGCTTCATTGTATTGGCAGGAAGCAAGAGGAAACTGTACAAAACACATCTAAAAATTTCATTTATCTTTTAAAAATCGCTTCTAAAAGTGAAATTCTATGCACCTGGATGTTAGAATTGATTTCACTCTCTCACTAATCAAGTTTATCACCCACCTCCTATGATGAGGGCCTCAATAAGGAGGCCCAGAATATCTCTTCACTTTTTCTCTGCTGCAGAATGGAGTGGAAGCAGTCTCAAGAAATGGATGGAACACAGTAAGTCCTGGACCAGGGTGTTTAGCCTGTGAGGCAGGCTGATTTCCACTTCTTGCATGAGATGTTTTCATTTGTCTTTCTAATAGTCCTCCTCAAACACCACTGCTTGATTAGAATCCTTCCCTCATTTCACCCAAACAAATTTCCCCATGTCTTTATTTACTCAGAAGGATTCTGTTATTTGGCTTATCAAACATCGAATCAGCAAAATACACTACATTAAATTTGTTGAGAAGGCAGATACACCACATTCAAATAGCTTCTTCCCTGAAGATGCAGCAGACCCCTTAAGCAGCCAGGCAACCAAAGTCACCATGTCTGCATTCTACAGGCATAAAGCACAGATTTAAAGCTCATTATGATAACTTATGGGGCCCCTCTGAAAAAAGTTAACACTCCACCAAAATATGAATGCAGCTTTTTAAAAAATTTCTCATTATTTTATTCTTTGTTTTCAGAAAAAAAATAAAGGTAGATAGATTAAAGTTCTTCAGTAATGAAAGTATTGGTTAATGTGGTTATTATGTTAAAATTTTAAAAGGTATGGATTTAAAATAACTTAATTCCAAAGTTTATTTTTACATATAGTTGTTAAAAATGCATATACTGATCAACTATACACCTAAAGTGAGTCTATGTATATCTTGCTTTGTATGAATAATACTGAAATGAACCTGAGAATACAGATATTTTTATCAGGTATTTGCTTCATTTCCTTTAGATGTATACTCAGTAGTGCTTCTATATAAAACAATTTTTCTATCTTTTAAAGAACATCTGTATTATTTTCCATTATGACTGTAACATTTTATGCTTCCACCAACACTATGAAAGATTTCCTTTTTCTTTACATCTTCCACAACACTTACTATCTATTGTTTTGAACCTCAATTTTTGATGATAGAATCATTTCCACAGATGCAAAATCACATCTCACTATGGTTTTAATTTGTATCTCCCTAATGTCTAATGACATAGATTATTTTCATGTCCTTCTTCACCATGTGAATGCTTTCTTCCAAGAAATGCCTATTCATGTCCTTTGTACATTTTTGCTCAAGTAATATGTTTTCATAAGACATACTTGAAAATTGATGAGTGATCTCATATGTCCTCACAGAAAAACATGATAAACATGTGGGGTGGTAAATATACACTTGTCATCTCACAATAAGTACATATATTAAAACATCACAATGAAAATAATAAATATATGCAATTTTTATTTGTCAACTATATCTTAAGAAAGGTGTTAAAATTGTAGACTAAGTGTTATCCCATACCTTTTATGAAGGACCAGAGAATAAATATTGCAATCTCTGAGCATCATTTAGTCACCACCAGGACTGCTCAACTCCACTCTGTCTGAGTGACAAAGTAGATACTGATTATATCCTTTTCATATTGCATCTTCTTTAATTTTTAGTTTCTCAAATCTTGTCCTTTTAATAAATTTCAGTATTTCTATCACCAAAAAAATAAAACCTTTTCAATTTTTAAAGGTCTTATCTCACTTATACCTAATGAAAATTTTTGTTTTCCATAAGGTAAACTTTTTCTTTCCACTTTATCATTAATTAAGCATGATTTATTTTCAATCTACTTTTTCCTGTATTTTAGAGAAGGGTCTACAGGGTGTTCAGGGTCTCACTACTACATAGGACTCATAGTGATTCTCCTGTTTACAGCCTCCCTACAGGCACTTGCCACCATCCCAGTCTCAATTGCTGTCTCAGTGCACCCCAGGGGCATATTTTCAATCTACTTAACATGAAATGTTTGCAGCAAACTTTGCTTCACAAGTACACATAGTCTCTGACATCATGTAGGTTTAAACAAGAGAATGTTAGGTATTTGAATTGGACTATTTAAAATAAAAATTGTTTGAGGAAATTAGGAAGAACCTGAAATTGTGAACTGGCTCTTTCAAGAGAAAAAGCTTCTTGAAATTTTAATTCTTTTTTTTCTTCAAAATATTAAAATTTTATTCAGCATTCTGGTGTGCCTCTTAATTTGTTCAATTTCTGGTTTCATGTATGTTATTAAAACTGAATATATATATATATATATATATATACTGAATATATATATATATATCCTACAAGAGGTTTATGAGTATCTTATAACTTTTGTTACTAACATGAAAATAGTTTCATTTTTTTGAGATTTTAATTCTATAGAGATAAGAATATCAGTTTTATAGCCTTTTAAATTTTATTTTTAGCACAGGATCTATGGGGTCTCACTACAACACATTGGACTCCTAGTGATCCTCCTCTTTTCAGCCTCCCAAACGCTGGGATTACAGGTGCATGCCACCACACCCAGTCTCATTTGCCCCTTCAGTGCACCTCAGGGGCAGGGCCAAGAGAGCATGCCAGGGATCGAACCCTTGTCCCTGCACCTGCCTGAGCAGGTGCTTTAATCCATTGAGCTATCTGGCTGGCCCTATGGCCTTAGTTTTTATTTTAATATTGTTATTCTGCAAATATCCTTAAAGTGATGATAAATGAAACAAATAGAGAGAAATTTAATCATATAATAATTATTTGCATAATAATATGTTTTATGATATTAATATTAATTAATCACATTAATATGATAACAATCATTTATATATAACACCATTTTTCAGAAGACTGGTACAGGGATACATGCATTCTTTGGGGACTAGGGATGCCACCTGAGATCTACTAATTGAAGCCTTCTGATCCACAGTCAGACTCACTATCCACTCTGCCACTGGCTCACCGAGATCTAATAATCGGAGAGAAACTTTTGTTGGAAAATAGAAATGTTATTTTAATTTCAAATGTTAAATGAAGACATTGATTACTGTTCCTGCAGTCGTTTTCTCACTATAATCCAAGATCAAATACTGATTTTTCTTTGTTTCACTTCTTTCCCCAAAGAATCATGTGCTCAGCAGAGGAAGCAACATGTGGACAGACTTATTCCTATTGCCATTTTCCTTCCTAGAGGTTTTGTCCTCATGCTCATTAATTTACATCATCTATTGTTTGCAAATATTGAAAAAAAAAACTCTACAGTATTTCTATGTGACTCCATGAATAAGTTTACTAAGAAGATAAGGAATGATTTCCCCTGGAATTACTGATGGTGATGAGCTAAAAATTTGGTCAGTTGGACAAGAGAGTTACTCAGACAATACAGAAACTTCCCATCCTGTTAACATGGAAGACTGAATATGAGGAGAGGGCCCACTGAAATGACCTTTGAGCTCAGAGGAAAGCTTGGCATACAGTTGTTCAAGGTGGGTATGGAAAGGTAGCTGGTCATGAGGGCAGAGCTTTCAACAACTCCCAAAAGAGTTTAAAAAACATTTTCTCAATGTGTGGGCCTCTTGCAATACCCTTGCTTTCAAGCATTTCTAGATGAATTTTATGCATTAAAAAAGCTTAATAGGCAATGAATCTGTGGGCTTGCTGTAGAATTTTCTACTGCCCTCTCTGTCAGGAGAGATTTGAAATAGTAACTTATGGGTCTTGGAAGGGTTTGTACTTATTTGAAAATAAGCATCTATGAGTCTGTTTGCATAAAATCAGAGGTATTTTGTTAGTTTGAAGTTGTTGAAGTTCAGAAAACAAGAATTCCCTAAATTGTATATAAATGTAAAGTGTTTGTCTGTTTTACTAAGTTATAGACCCTTTGCTTTCATCAGATTATCAAATAGCTCACTACCTCCCTTCAGATCTAAGAATCACGGCACTAAAGAAATTGACCTCCTCTAATTGCACCTAGTTAATTCTATCGGAGACTTAAATTGCCATGGGCAGGAAACTATGTCATTTTCTTGATAACAAGAAAAATTAGTCCTTAAAATGTTTCCCTAGCATTTTAACCATAAATTTTTCATCTCTTGAATTATTACTTTGTTTCGTAAGTAAAATGATACCTACCTTCATAGACATTTATCATCAAAGTAATATGAGAAGCCTGGTTCTAAATGTTCCAGCAACTAAATGCAAAATTTATATCAGGAATGTAGAATGGATTTTTTTTTGGCTAGTTCAAGATGCCTTAAGGTCAGGTCTGGTGCAGTTGTGGAGCTGAGGAATGAACTGTGGCCCCCTGCATCTGACTGAGTTTACCCAAGCAGACGCTTTAAACTACTGAGCTAACCCGCGAGCCCCAGGAATGTAAAATGGTCCCTGAAGGTGGGGCTGGCATGGCATGTGGTACCCAGGATCAAACCCTGGTCTCTGAGACACAAAATGTCCCCTGTATTTCATAACTATTATCTGTCTATCACAGCTTCTTTTCAATAGAAAGGAAGAGTCTTTGTGGCCACAATGATGCAGAATAATCTTTGGCAACACCTCACTGATAATGTAGTTCTACTTTATTGCCTAGTGGCCTTTGCACAAAGACATCAGCTGCAGCAAAAA
The DNA here is from genome assembly GCA_002564285.1 of Tympanoctomys barrerae. Taxonomy (NCBI): domain Eukaryota; kingdom Metazoa; phylum Chordata; class Mammalia; order Rodentia; family Octodontidae; genus Tympanoctomys; species Tympanoctomys barrerae. Next base: position 9,193 of record NDGN011296924.1, read on the forward strand.
AAGTTAAGAGAAAATGAGTAAATTCCACAGCTTTTCATACCTTCATGATTTGAGGATAAATTTCCAAATCATGGAGGGAAGCAAAGCTGTAGAAAATTCTTAAATCGTGGAAGCTGTGGNAATGGAAGGAAAGGGGAAAAGAAAGGGGAAGGGAAAGGAAAGGAGAGGAAGAAGAGGGGGAGGAGAGAGAAAGGGAAGGGAAGGGAGATCTATAATGTGAAGTTGACAGAAGACAAATATTTTGTTAAGCTATACCTAACCTTAACAGGTTAGGTTGGAAACCAATACTCTTAGGTTAACAAGTGCCAAAATTCATTTAATTATAGCATACTAGTACAAATAGTAAGTGTAGGTAGAAAAGAAATATTCAATTTTTGTTTTTCATTGTCCAAGTAGCAAAAGTAAGGTAGTATAACCTTAATCAAGGGATAATAGTGCTAGTGTAAAAGAACAAGAGGGAATCTTCCAAAATTTAATTGTTATACTTTACTAAATACCTCTTGGCATTTTCAACTGCTTGATTAACAAGCTGTTTATTTTTAATCTTTTCTTAGCAGGATTGTCCTTGTAGCTGTTCCTAGGGTCTCCTAGATATTTCATCTAATACAAGCCTCCAGAATGTAGTACAAGCCTCTGCTCTCCTGCCTATAAGTATTAATTAAGCAATTGAACCTCTTATTCAGAGGGCTTGACAGGCACAATGTATGAAAAGCAAAGGGAACTAATGGAGTTAACATTCCAATCTCTTATGTATTCACCTCTTTGACCCTTCTGGAACATTTCTTAATGAGATTATCAGCTGTACATACCAATAAGATTGGAACTTATGCAATTATCTCTCAAATTTCTCATTAACAAACTACCTTTTCTGCAAATAAATGAGTCAGCCATTTAGCCCAGAGGAGGTTTCATTGCTTTACTTGTTTTGACCGTATAAGTAGGTCACAGTATGTTTTATGTTGACCATATTTATTATTTGTTATAACCATGGTTTTTATTTGTAAAATGATCTATTAAAATTCACTTTGGGATTAATTGTAAAATATTTCCCATTTACTTCTTCTGCTCATATTCTTTTTTTTTTTTTAACCTGTTTTCTGTGTTTTCCAACTACTGCAGTGAAGAAAGCAGGAGACCACTCTTAATGTTGGTAACAAACTTAAAGACATGATCTTTCTTTAATTTAGGAAAGAGCCACTTCTGGAAACCACATACATAAGTTCCTAATTTGTTCCTAATGTTGGAGAAAGGCCCCTCGCTTGAGTTATAATATTCATATATTTAAGACAATTCTTTTTATAATT
>NDGN011296931.1:0-15429 GCA_002564285.1 Tympanoctomys barrerae
CAGCATAATAATATGGTTTTACTTTTTATACCTCGTTTTTATACTTTTCTGCTGGATGGTTAAGACTTGACCTTGTCAGATACAAAAGTTACATTTCTTGTTATGTAGATCTTGCTTTATCACATAGGTACTTTGTTCAAACAAAAATTCATGCTAGTGCTATAAGACAGAAGAGTTCTGAACAATTAAAATGTATTTCAATTCATTTGAATGATAATTTGATATACTTTCACAAACATCTACCTTTTATAAAAAAACAAGTGGCTGTAATTACTGTTAAGCTTATAACTCTCCTATAAGTAATTTTTGTAATTTATTTTTATTTTTTATTGTTTTGTTTTATGTGTGCTTAAAGAGACTTAATGTCTACACATAAGTCGATGAATTCCTGTTATATAGCAAGCTATGACATTTGGGAAGTTATTCAATCAGGAGTTATAAGGCAGCATTTGATAAGTGGAAATACTCAATTTAAGTATATAAATTAGGGTTGAATTTGAATTCTTTAAGTTGCAACTAGGTCCTTATTAATATCACTTGGAGTATATACATCTAAGAAATATATTAAAAATCTTTAGTCCATATAAGAAATATTTATTAATTATGTACATTTCTTTTGATAACTGCAAAATATTATGAATTTATGAGAAATGCAGTCATGGCTGGCGAGAGGGAGCTCTGCGGTCTAAGTGCCTGCCAGGCAAGTGCAAGGACCCATGCTGGACCACCGGTACTGTGTGTCATGCCAGCCCAGAGCCCAGCCATTCACTGAATCTGGGCATGCCGGAGTAATCCCAGCGCTGGGGTGGCCACGACAGGAGGATCACGACAAGTTCCAACTGTCTAGAGACACTATACCAAAAAATAAATAAATAAAAGATAAAAAATGAAATGTAATCATTATGTTCCGCTAACATGTATTATTAAAAAATTAAAAACCATGAATTTATAGTTTATTTGTAAGTTTTTAAAAATATAAGCTGGACAGGCTAATCTTAAATTTATTATAACATTTGAATTCTTGTGCATACATTAGTGGTAATTTTTCTCAGTAAAACCTTGCCATTAGGAACAACATTTAAAATTGACATATTAGTACCTTAAATATTTTGCCATCCTGTAGGCAGTTTTCACTTCCTCTTTTTCCTGAGGAAAATATATTATGAATCATATATTGAATTAAAATTACAATGAGTAGGAAACTAATAGAATCAAATGAACGCATGTAGATTTCAGATCTTTCTTGATGTTCTAAGGAGAGTAATCGTTGAATAATTTTTCCTAAAGGTTTGGGTCCTGCTTATCTTTCACTTTCAGCTCTTACTCCTGTTAAAGAACAAAGTTCAACAAATGGGGTTGAAAAGATCTAATTGGCTCTTATTAGCAGATCAAGACTCAGGCAGCATCTGTGCTATGAAACTGCTGGGTGACAGGAAACCAGAACTAGGCACCGGGAGCAAAAACCAGGCAATAGCACAAGCAAGTGGCGGCTGTGTCAGCCTCTGTCCTTGGATCAGCTGGAGTGGAGGAAACTTGCTTTTGTTGGCTCAGGTTGTAGGGGCCTCTTTCCTTTAGTTGCTGTAAAATCTCCTGTTTTGTTTTGTTTTCCAGGCAACTGGCCTATTTAGGATTATCTCCCACCTGATTTCTTAGGAGGTCAGATCTGTCAGGTACAGAACTCAGCTTTCCATTTGATACTATAGAACCTTAGCATGAGCAAATCCATGATTTTTTCATCTTTTTTTTTTTTTTTTTTTTTTTGTACCAGGTATGGGAGTTAAACCTTGCGCTTGCTAGGCAGGTGATTATGCCGCTGAGCTATCTCCCTAGCCCTGGGTTGGTTTATTGAGGCAAGAGCTTAGTGCAAGAACACAACTCAAACCAATGATCTCTCCTAAATTTTGTGTATCTCTGCTTTTTGCAACTTCATCATTCATTCCTATTGCCTTATTTGTAATGTCTGGAAGGATTGACAAATGAATTTGTACTCTATTATGCCTTTTCTCTCAGAATATTTAGTACACTCACAGGTCTACTGGAAATTGTTTGTCAGGCATTGATATTATTTAATGGCTTAAATATCTGTGTCTTTCTTCTGTATATGACCTGCCCTTCCAGTACAAGAGCCAGAGCTGCCTTCCCTCCCCATTCGTGTCTATCTACTGTGTTCCTACTGCCTAACAGGTAGCAGAGGTTGTGGGCAAGTTTGCTTAAAAATGTAAAAACATACCAGGAAAGAAATCATGAAATTTCAGTTTGGTGAATATCAAAATAACAGCACTATCAGGTTTTAATGTTTTTTAAGAGACATGGCAAAATCCCAGTGTGCATTAGCAGGGAGAGCCATTTTTAATGCGATTTGAATTTTACCATGTAGGTGACTTGGATAGGAATGAGAACCGCTGCACTGTTAAGTAATGGCAGATAACTGTGCGATGCTACTCGATTTTATTTAAATCACCTGTCTGAGCTCAGCAAGTGGCTAGGTAGGGTTTGATGGATTGGTTTATTATGGGTAAATTGAGCATGGAACAATCTAAATTGATCATTAAAGAGACAGAACCCTGAACCATACTGTGGCTCTTCAAATTCAATTCCATAGCCCTAGCCAAAATAGGAGGGTTAAAGCAGATTCTCTACACATTTCCCAGCTACATTTCCAACACGTCTTTGTTAGAGAACAGTACATAAAGATATTTTCAATGGCCAGATAAAAATCAAATGGGACAATTGGCAGAGCGCGTTATCCTTCACAACACACCAAACCATACTGTTTTTCTTCTTCATTTTGTGTTTGGCATAAAACTGTTGTCAGAGAGCTTTTTTAAAGTTCTTTTTTATTTTTATGTTAAACATTTCTTTTTATTTGATAAGCTCTTGTTCTCCCTGCCCTTCACTCTGGGTATGTTTTGTGTTACTTTACCCCTTGTTTTTCTTCTATAAACTATCCTGAAGATTTTCAGATTAGAGTTACAATGCTTCTAGGCTAAGAGATAATTTTTTTAATGTAACTCATCTTTCATTACTTGAACTAGAATAAGATTTATTTCTTTTCTTTTTTAGTTAAGGAAGACAAGGTACATACTATTCATTGTGTTTGAACACTCTTGTAAGTAGTGATACAGTAACTTAGTTGATTCTGCTGAGAAACCAGAGATAATTAAGGTTTTGGAAAACACCTTTAAGTTCTTCTGTGATATTATGACAAGTTAAGAATTATTTTAATCCGTTTTCATTGTTCTTTCATTGTTCTTTCATTGTTTTCATGGGGTGCTATGATTTTAATTTTACAACATGAAGAAAACTGTACATGTACATATTGTGTTACCCCAATACACATTGCTAACTGCTGCTAAATGCAATTCATGTGCTTTGCATGAAAAAAGTTTTCTCTAGTTTCTTATAGTATTTGTTCTTAGATGATCCTATATGTGAAATATTTAATCTACTTTATTCTTTTGTTTTAAACTGTATTTGTACATTCTATTAGCTGCACAATCGTGGTTTATATGATGAATATTCCATATGCTATTTAATTTAATCAATCTTCAATTTTCTATAGTTAGACTTTACGTTGTTTCCAGCTTTTTAACATTTTCAACAGTACATGAGAATGCACAGTCTTGTTATTAATTTTTGAACATTATCATAAATGTTTCCTAGATTTCATTATTTTAGGATGGAGAGCACCTACTATTAAGATCGGATACTCTCTGCATAGGCCAACATAAGATCCATTCATTTCATTATTTGAATAAGTGTTATAATCCCATCAAAGAAGAGCCTTTGAGGTTTTTTTTAAAATATTGAATAGTACAAGAACATATTGCAATTCAGTACGTCAGTTTGTACATTAGTAAGTACAGTTTATTTAACAGACCCGAGGACTGTAATCAGACTATGCAGATACATTGGATAAACATTACAAATCCACATAAAAGAGTTTTCTGCTTTAAATTCCCTGTTTGACCATAGGCATAAGATACTAATATAAATGTTATTTATTTATGTACTTATTAAGCCTGACATGCCCAGCACCAGGCTAATTATGGTCTGTAGTCACAGGACATGTTTTATGCATTTCCTCTGCATTTAGAAAACTGGAAACAGGTTTTGCACCTTAATGAAGAGAATCTCAGTATCTTCCCACCTTCTCTGGTGTTTTAGGACACAAAATCACTGTCCCATCACGGCTGTAGAGACTGATTACTCTTTCCACTGTCACACTGAGCTGCCGTGGCGGCTCTCCCCGATTCTTTCCTTTAATATCCCTCATGGAGTCTCTTCATAATTACATAGATGTGATATGCAAGTGACAAAAATGAGATGATAACCTTAGTATGCTGAAATGAAGACAAATATATTTGCCTTTTAAATGTGGTTATCTCAAAAGTATTAAATACATTAAAATTGTAAAATAAAATGTTCATCACACAGCACAGTAAATTGTAGCCTTTCCTTACTCACTGTTGCCATGGCTAGCAGGGCTAATTACCTCCTGGAAGAAACAAAAGAACTCAGTAGTTTTAAAACTGTTATTCAGGCCTAATTTTCATTGAATCAGGGCATGTTTATGATGAGGAGTAAAAATGTTTACTTTAATTAGCACAGTAGCTTTTTAAAATTTTTTGTATTTTAGGGAAGGGTCTATAGGGTGTTCAGGGTCTCACTCCTAGATTGGACTCATAGTGATCCACCTGTTTACAGCCTCCCAAAAGCTGGGATTACAGGTGTGCACCACAATGCCCAGTATCAATTACCATCTCAGCATGCCCTGGGGGCGAGGCCGGCAAGGCAGGCCGGGGTATCGAACCCAAGGCCCAACCACCTACTTGCAGGTACTTTAATTTGCTGAGCTATTTGGCTGGCCTTTTGCAGAGTAGCTTTAATATCAATGTTATTTATTAGACTTTTTAGACACAGATGTAGCCACAGAGTCTTGCTCTTTTTTTCATTACCTTTAGTTTTCACTTCTGATGAAACAAGTCACCTTTATTCAAAAGCTTTTGGCATTTTTATTCATTAAGCCGTCATTGACATAGAACTTAATGAGTTGCAATATTCAAGTAAATTATATCCTTTATATCCTATTCATCTGTATATCTTTTAAAAATGAGTCAAAGGTTTTTCAAAAACCCACAATTATGAGCCTGTTTCTCTTTAATGTAACCCTTTCCTCCAGTAAGTTCTTTTTCATTAGTAGTCTGCACTTTATCCTAAACTTCAGTCCCTTTTGTTTTTATTATGCAATCAGCAGCCCATTTCTACTGACAGTGTAAGACCAATTTTAACAGCAAGTAGCATTTTCTATCTGGTCCTCGATATGCCAATATTATACATGGAGATAACTCAGGGAGATAATAGAAGCCAGGTGGGACAATGACTTGAAATAGGGAGGGCACATAGGTATCAGGTACTGTCCTAAAAAGCATTGCATTTCTTAAGTTTAGTGTAGCTCAGGTAAATATTAGTATGGTCAAGTTGAATCACAGTATCTGTTGTGATGTGCAAAGTTTAGCCTTTCTTTCATGAAAATTCCCAAGTTGACTACCTAGGCTTGCTGGGTGTCTTCATTTTTTTTTCCCTCACATCAACACAGGAAGTGTTCATGTTAATGCCTAGCATTTCCTAATCTAATTGTTTATGAAAGTCATCCTAGGGGCCAGAGAGATAGCTCAGTAGAATAAGCTTTTGCCTGGAAAGCACAAGGGCCTGAGTTCAATCCTGGGTTCTGAAAAAAAAAAAAAAAAGAAATCCTCTTAGATCTATTTCTGATAATAGTTATTACTGAATCCATATTTTTTGTCTATCAGTCTCCTTTATATAGCATGAATTTTAAAACAGGTTTAATATTTCTTTAGTATAGTTATATTTAACAGATCTTTTCAATAGTAAATGAGATATTTTTTTATAATTCTCTCCATTCTTTTCTTTTAAATGTATTTAGGACAGGTTCTACAGGGTCTACATGGTCTATAGGATTTCACTATGTAGATCGGACTCGTAGTGATTCTGTTTTCAGCCTCCCAAGTGCTGGGATTACAGGCACACGCCACCATGCCCAGTCACAAGTCGACAACTTCTGACATTGCCAGTTCCATGGATAACCCACTACTATTGTGGACTACTGTACTATATTGGATTATTTTGCTGAATTCATGTACCTACAAGATTTGAATGACTGGGGGCCAGGGAGCTGGCTCAGTAGAATAAGTGCTTCCTCGGCAAGCGCAAGCGCCTGAGTTCAATCCCTGGTGCCGAAAATAAATAAATAAATAAATAAATAAGATTTGAATGGTGATGGAACACCCATCTCTGACAAAACTAAACAAAAAAGAAGAATATAACTGAAGGTCCATTTTGTAGTGAAAAAAATATATATATACATATATATCTGTATATACAAAATAGGATAGATATGCAGCTACTTTCTCTTGGTTTAATGAGAAGAAAGATTTATACTAATAGTGTTTAGACAAGATTTCATGTCTGCATCTTGTCCTCTGAATAACAACTATGAAGACAACAATATCCAATGTATTAATTATTGTAACTGTCCTACTAACCTGTTCTGAAACTGTCTCATTTGTATTTCTTTCTCGATAAAATTAATAAATAAAAAAAAAACCACCCTCTCGCTGACGTGGCATGAACCCTGGCCCTTGCGCTCTGCTGACACAAGCACTTTAGTCCACTGAGCTACTGGGCTGGCCCTGAAATTGGAGAAGGACATCTTTTTTTTTTTTCCTAGCTCATTTGTAGTACTGTGTAACAACTGCCCTAAGAAACTAGGCTACAAGGACGACTTCACTGAGTTCCCCAAGCAGCCGCAGGTGCCTTACCAACTGGACACTACTGCTTACCAAGCTGAAGTTTCCAATATTTTTAATTAATTTTAATGAGAAAGAAATGGCCATGAGACAGTTGCAGAACAGGTTTATAGAACAGTTAGAATAATTAATACATTGCATGTTGTTGTCTTCATAGTGGTTATTCAGATTAAAAGACATTGACATGATATCTTGTCTAAACACTATTAGTACAAATTTCTCATTGAACCAGGAGAAAGTAGCTGTGTATGTATCCTAACTATCTTGCACGTACAGATACACAAAATGCTGCATTGGTGGTATAGTGGTGAGTATAGCTGCCTTCCAAGAATTTTAAGTAGTACCACCATTTGCTGCATCAAGTTGTATTTTCTGGAACCAACACAATGTAGAAGGCATTAGAAAAAACATACTCAACAGATTCTTTTTTTATTGAGTTCTGTGAGTGCCAAAACTATGCTCCCTGTAAAGTTTCCGAATGACATAATTGAAATGAACCCTTTAGGGTTTCACCTGCTTAGTTTTACTGGCAGTTTCCTGAATGACCACTTAGTCCTGGAGTTGAGGCCACTCATCCTGTTATCTGCAGAACTTGCCCTTCATGGTCTATCTGTGCTTCTGCTGTTGCCAAAACCTTATTTTAAATTCACCTCTAAAACAGGATTAGAACTGGAAGCAGATTAGAGGTGGGTGGAAGAATATCATTCTCTAGAAATACACAAGTAAGGTTGAGTCTACAGTAAAGATGGTACAAGCTCAAAGCTGAAATAAACTATTTCTAGGAAGGTATACTATGTTTTTTTTTAAAAAAAAACTTCTCATGACCTTTAAAAATCTTCATATGCTTTATACTTTTCTGCTGGTTGAAAGGTAGAATTAGGAGAAAATCCAAAAATTTGTTAGATGAGTTTTGATATTTTTTTATCTCATTTTGAGGGTGAGGGTTGTGCCAGGTTTCAAAGTCAGGACTTGCACTTGCCAGGCTGGCACTTAGGCTACTGAGCTTTATCGCCAGCTCCAGTGGGTTTTGTATATATGGCTATAGAGAGGGGAGGTAGTTATGAAATCCAAGAGAAACATTTATAATTTGGTTGACTAGATAGGAAATTGTACATATACTTAAACGTGCAACTCCGAAAGTAAATGAAGATAATGTGGGTTACAATTTTTAAGGCTGTACACCACATTGTGTATTTAAACCTGAGCAAAATTAACAAGATTTCCTACAAATTTCAAAAATAAGATATAAAGTAAAATTCAAGGTTTAAGAATTGAGAGAACTGGGAGGCTTGCAGGTTAGCTCAGTTGTTTAAGGTGCCTGCCTGGGCAAACTTAGTCAACCTTAGGGGAACGTGGTTCTATTCCCAGTTCCATGAGCTGCACCAGACCCGATTTATCCTGCCATAGCTCTTGAGACCAAAATTCTCATAATTAAGTTTTTATCAGAATTGATTCTATTTTTTGGGGGGGGGGTGGTACTCAGAGACATTTTTGTATCCTTTTTTCCCATTTTCTAGCCTTTGCTAGTAGTTCTTTGCTGTTCCTTAGCTTATGTAAGAAGCATTAAAATCTCTGACTCATTTTCGCCTGGTATTTTCTTATGTATTTCTGGGTGTCCTTACTTTCTCTGATAATAACATGAGTCACTGGATTAGGACAATACTAATTGTATGAAATCCATTAGATTATATCTAGAGATACACTAATATAGATAAGAACAGGCTCACTAGTAGGGTTAGAATTTCAACTTAGCTTTATTAAGGGGTAGGGGGCCTTTACCTCACCACTGTGACGTTGTGGAAATCTTCCTGTGCTTGAAAATCAACAGTGTCTGTAATTAGCAAACTTATGGGCAAATAGGACACATGATAGCTCTGAAAATTAAGCTTTATTTTGCTCTTAATATTTTCAAACTTGGGTATTTAGAGAAGATTCTGATTAAGTGTTATGGGAGCTGATGTATTATGCAGATCCATAAGAAATTATTGTTTTGTGAGGGAAGAAGGCTAGAGTTTTGAAATTTTCTTATGCTATATCATGATAAGAAGTGAAATAAGAGTCAGGAAAGTGTTACAGACTATGAACATGATCATTTTTATGACTCTAGGCTGACATATTTTCATTGCAAAATGTGTAGGGTTCAGTTTTGCGAAATAAATGATTGTTTTTTAGCCTAAAAAAAGGAGAGTTTAATTTTAGCTCATGATAGGATTTGGCCTTATTGGATACTTTTACTTTTCAGATTATAAGAAAGCTTAATTGTATATATTCAATAACTGTTATGTAAGATACTTTTATTAACCTACTAGACAATATGTATTTGATAGTGTGTATGCATAATATATTTTGTATCTCTTCGTAAATGTCTGCATGTTGTGACACACTCTTACTTCTTAGTAACTACATGTAAAAGCAAGAAAAATTGAAAGAATTTGAAATACTGAATAATCCCATGAATTAGCCCCAAAACTTTTCAGTGATAAGCTAGATATCATTCCACTTATTTATCCTTAGAATTTGCATAGTGATATTTTCTTACTCAACATTTATCTAAGTTAAAGGATATTAAATTTAGTTCTGATCATTTTTTTCAATGTTTCAATGTAATTTATGTTCTAATACTATTTTACTGGGAATAGGCTGGTCCAATTGCTATTCTGTAGATTTGTCTTGATTTTGTTTAGGAAACTGTACTATCTTCTTGTAGATTTGATTTTGCAGAATGAATTTAATGTTAGGTCACACTACACTGCTGTTTCTAGCAGTTTAAAATGAAATGCCAATGCATTTTCACATGCTAGCTTAGGTTTGTTTGGGAGAACTCATTCATGAAAAAGTAAATGTCACTAAAATCTGTTTTTAAAAAATATTCCTTTGATTCCATACTTGATTTTATCTGTTTAGTGAACATGCGCTCATGTAACATTCATTGAGAAGCAATCCACAAGATGCTGAGTAAGCTGTTACTCTGATGTCCAGATTTGATTCTTGATTTTACTCACACATTCTTTTGATATAGATTTAAAACTGTTACCCAACATAGAAATGTAAAATAAATAGAAACCAAGCTGAAAAAGTTCATGAATGAAATTCTGCAATTAACTGAATCTGTCATTCTAATGTTAAACAGACATAGAATTCGAACATATTTCACTAATAAAAATTTTTTAAAAATCTTAATTTTCTAATGAAAAGAATTGTGTTATCATTTAGACATCTTTGAGGAAAAAAATCAGAAACAAGATAAAACATGGTTTGTTGATAACCTAATGCTTACTCTGAGCATTAAATAAATTTATATCTTATTTGGCCTTCAATGGCACATTCTGGCAGCTTGAAATGTGTTACTAGGATCTAGAAGTTTCATCAGAAAGTGCCTGGAGGTGATACAGGCTCAGAGTCATAAATAAGAGCAGCTCTGGGATTCTGATTGCATCAGACTGTGGTGGACAAATGTACCGTTAACTACAGCTTTGTTTCCTTTTTATCTGATGTTACACACATACTGAAAAACTAGTGTTTCTTTTGTTTTATTTCATATTGACTGGGTTTTCTCATATGCATTTCTAGGAAGTAGGTTAAGCAGAAGCAGAACAGTTTCTGTGATGGAAAATTTAGACAATACCAAAAGCTGAAATTCATTTGATTTAAAGTGCTTATTCATGCATTTCTTCTTAGACAAGAAGTGTGCTTGTGACTTGTTCATAGTTTTTACCCTTAGGTTAAAGTGCAGACTAAATGACAATAACCACTGATTCTGTGACATATATCTGTAGGGGTATCTACAAAAGCTTTTTAATGTGCCTATAATGTGAGTCATTAATTTTCCCAGTGAGAAATCTCTAATCACTCAGACTATTTTACTAACCTCAGTTTTTAAATAGTATTAGAAAATTTCATAAAAATGGAGAATTTCATGAGAACAATACAATGTTCAAAGTACAACATGCAAAATATAAATACAAGGATTTAAATTGCGACTAAATAATGTACCCTCTACTCACCAGTAAAAACAATAATCAAACTTATACTCTTGGTACTAGTAAAACATAATATCTTCACAGTATTAAAATGTCAATATTTGAGAGTTTGATCAAACTGACCAAAAGCTAGGGGGTTGTTAGACTCTACAGTGCAACGTAGACACACCATGAGCACTGGGTCTTCCTGAAGATTTTTCACTGTGATCATGTGAAAATGTTATCTACAGTTTTTGTGAAATAAGAACACAAAATGTATATATATATATATATATATATATATATATACATATACATATATATATATAATGAAAGTTATCTTCTAAATAGATAACATTATTTTGATGGTTGCCTTAGACACTTGCATTTATGATAAGAATTTAGTATTTTGCATGCTATTTAATAATTGTCAAACAACTTAAAGAATTAAATTATGTTTTTCAATCCACCTCAGCAGTAGGTATTTGAGAGGATGGCTTTAATTCAGCAAAGTACTTATCACTTGACTTTTCTGTGGCATTCTTTAGTTTCCAGAATGCCAAATAAATTGGTAGTAGCATCCTCATTAAGTGAGTTTTACTTGCAGCTCTAAATCCACTCTTTTGTCGTTGAATGTCCTTAGAAACTTCACCTAACCTCAGTTGAGATTAGCTTAATTTCTCTCTAAAGTAGTGTGTCAGCAGTAAAAAGTTCCTTGAAAACCCTGTGAGATTTAAAAGAAGTATGTGCATTACTCGCTATCTTAGCATACAGCAAGTAGATTAAGGAGAGCAGTATATTAAAACATTGTGCTTCTTGGGGGTATGTATTCCATAATCCATTCATACTGGCTGGCACTCAAGGTATTTGGGATGGGAGTGGTGAAGATGAACAGACAGTAACTTACAGTATTTTTATCTCAATGATAAACATTGAGTCAGGGTTTTCAACAGAGAATAGTAAAAGAGCATATATTCTATTTTTTTAATCAGAAACATGCCTTCCTGTGGCTGTTAATAGTAAAGAACAACAAAAACTCCACTTTTCTTTGTCGGTTTTGTCCTACTAGTCATGTTATCTGCTTAATTAAATATATTTCTATAAAATGTATCAAATCTTTATTAAAATTAGAAAGCATAAATAAAACGTGGACAAGGAGAAGTGAACAATATTAAAAAAAATGAAAGGGAAGCCATTCAAAAGATTTATTAGACAAGCTTGTTCAGGAGTTGGTGTTTACCAATGTAGCCTAACTTGTCTTTATGATACTTGAAGCTGTGGATGCATTTTTATTGGTGTATTTTTAAGATGCGGTATCATCATTCAAGAATCTGTAAAAATATTAGTGGAAAAAATATTAAGGGTGCCAACTAACTAATAATAAACTCGAGTAGTATAAATAATATTAAGACATCCAAGGAATAGTTCTACTGCCTTTTAAATTCTGCTTTAGCAGGGACTATGACTTCTGTAATGTATTCATATACTTCTATTCCAATTTTCTTGTCAGCATTTCCTTGATGTATATCAAGGATATATAGAGAGAGATAAATATATAGATATAGATGTAGATATATAGATAGATATAGATATATAGATAGATATATGAATGAGATACCCCAAGAAGCCTGGAGACCTAGCATACACTTTCAAATTAAGAGTGCCTTAGCCCAAAAGTTGTTAGGAACAAGTTCTGTCAGATTTCCTGAAGTTAAAATAAATTGAGAATAAATAAAGTAGCAATATTAAAATAAGATATTTGGAAACACCATTCTTCATAATACATAAGAAAATTTTATATATTTTGAGTTGTTCACATAATGCAATATATATCCATGGCCTAGAAATTAATACAGAAAATAGAGTAGATATGTAGATAGTTACATAGAGCATAAAAAGCACATATTAAGTGCCTCCTAAATATTAACTAGATTAAATTTTAATGTTAAGTTAATACATTGTCATATGTATCTTCTAATTTTTCCATTACTAGAATATATCATGTAGGAAATGCTTGTTATTCTGCAAATATAAGCTTTTAGGAATATACAATTATCAAAATGTTTTAATCAACAAAGAATATGAAAAGACTATAACTGATCTTCACAAAAAGCTAAAGAATAAATTTAAGAATTACAGGAATTTTACAGATTTTATTTGTTTATTTTTGCTTTATTTTTGTGAGCATTAGCAGTGACAGGAAAACTATCAGTGTTGAATGGCTATTGCTCTTCTTTACTTCAGAGAATTGTTAATCACATAGCTGGCTGATGAGCCAGCTGATAGAACCACATTTTAGCATAAGTTCAGTACTTTCTAGATTAAAATGATTTGTATTCCCTTTGCTACACACACTGTAGTCCTACAAACTTAATTGCTCCAAATCACTCTCTAATGAAAGATGCTTAATTGGTCTTCACTGCCAATATGAAAAAAATGCTGAAGCTATTAATATGTCTCATATCACTTCGAAGATATAGTTCTTGCTGATGTCTGAGTTATGTTCCTTGATAATCTCCTGTAAACTGTGTATTCCAGCCAAGCTCATTTTCATGTACTATCTCCCAACAAACACATACCATTTTTTGCTCCAGATATTTGCTTATCTTCTTTCTTCCATGAAGGTCATTTTCACTTCCAAGAACATATTTTCTTCACCTGGCTTTTACTTTCTTATTATCCAGGTCAATCTAGTCTTCTCTTCCTACAGACACTTAATTTAATACAACACTCTAGTGTTCACATCCTGGATTATATAAATGATACATTTATGATAGTACTGGTCTAAATTCCCTGTAACTTTCTAAATCAATTGTTTAATCTTTCAATTTCTAGACCCTATCATATTGTTTTGAATGTACTGCACATTTAACAAATACTTGTTGAGTAAATAAAACTACTGTGGTCTCTGGAAACAGACAAATGTGTGTACCTCAATATCTAGACAAATTTATAAGATATTTGTTTAATAGATCTACTGATTCTGTGAATATTTTTTCTGAATAAATTTTACTTTGGCACTTTTTAATCGCTGGTAATGTTTTGACCATTTTTATTTAACTACAAAGGAGGACAAAAGATTCTTATTCATGGAGACATCTAAGAATATTAGATTGCTTCAGACATAGCAGAAAGCTCATATGATGTATGTAACGTAAGTTATTGTGATCTATGTTTAGGTTTTTATTATGAAGTCATTGTAAAAACTGCTTAGTATGTTTCACATATATGAAATTAAAAATAATAATCTATGCTGTTTTTCACAGCCCAAATGCAATGCTTCACATAAATACCACTCTACAAAGGTTAATGTATTTGTATTATGGTAGAAAAAGGATTGCTTATGTGGTTCATAGGGCTTCTAGATCTTATAATATTCAGTATCCTCAAATTCACAAAGGATTTGTGTGCATTTTAAAGATTTTGGCATTTCAAGGAATTACGTGAACTCAAGACCGTGGTTGCTTTAATTGATGTAAGAGAGCTCTATCTTAATGTAATAGTCACATTTTAGAAATTCATGGAAATGCTCTATAAAAAGCAAAGCAGCAATGGGAAAAATGGTTTAACAGGAATGGGCCATGACTAGAATTGTCACTTTTGGAATAATGCATCAGGTTTGTAATCAATTATGAATGAAATGTCTGGTCCGTATTTTTCCACATCATCTACCAGCACAGCAGCCCTCATGCCACAATTGATTACGGAAGTAGCACCTCCTCTGTCATAACTGTCTGGACCAAGAAGAATATGATATCTGCAGAAGGGCAATTAGCATCCAAAATCAATCACCCTGAGTTTGTGTTTTCTAGAGTTCACCTAGGAAAAAAAATAAATCTCTACTTGACTGGAATTGGGGTGTCTGTGTGTGTGTGTGTGTGTGTGTGTGTGTGTGTATACATGTGCCTGTGTGTGTGTGTGTTCCTGCATACAAGTAATCTGATATATATTCATACTTGCTTTAATGGAAAACCTGATATTTTCTGCTTGTGTCTAAAAGCAGAAAAAATAGTCTATTTAAACTTTTTTGAATTGCAGTGTGCAATTCCAGTGATACAGAGATAAGCATGTAATTTTGGAGTATTTTTAATATTAACATCCATATTAGCTTATATGGACTTACTAACTGATTGATTAATGCAAGCATGCTGTGGTTATTTTTACTGTTGTCCTTTAAATTTCAGATAGGCATATTTCAAAGTGTTTTTATTCACATGTTAATTTATTCTTAAATCACACATATTTTGTTAAACACACCATCAAAAAGACTGAATTATTAACTTTGGGTATATATTGATGATACTATTAGAGCTAATATTTTCATTAATTGACTAGATAAGAATATTAAACAGTTTTCCTAAATATAATTAAGAACTATAAAATTGTCATGGCTTTAATGTTTAAAATCCAGTAGTTCACAATCATTCCTTCTTCGGAAAAGTAATAGCTGTAACTATAATTTCATAATGATAAATGTGAATGATGAAACTAGACATCGAAGAAACTTACACAGGTAACAAAATCCCATTCATGCACTAAACCTAGCTTTTTTTTTTTTTTTTTTTTTGGCAGAACCCGGAATTGAACTCAGGCCCTTGCGCTTGCCAGGGAAGTGCTTATTCCACTGAGCCATCTCTCCG
>NDGN011296942.1:0-17284 GCA_002564285.1 Tympanoctomys barrerae
GAACTCAGATCCTTGCATTTGCCAGTCAAGCGCTTATCCTACTGAGCCATCTCCCCGGCCCCGTGTATAAAAGTTTAAAAATTGCTTCAAATACAAAAAGTAAAATTTGAAGATTCTGGTACCTAGAAATAGATACTGCAGTAGATCCTCCTTCTAAGCAATGGAGCTGTATCAGCTCTTTGGCTTATGAACCTCAAAAATCCCTTATTCTCCCTACCTCAGCTTTGACTAGGTACACAATATTAGTATGTTTTAATAGCTAAGAGAAACTACGCAAAATAAAATCAAGCATAAACATTCACATTACAGAAGTATTCTCAGTAGGATTTCTTTAATTAAGAAAGCTCTGTGATATACTTTAAATAAAATTGACAGAAGCTTGGCATAGATGCATATTTTGGGAAGTGTGCTTTTTTACTGAGAAAATCAGCAAAATATTAGTTTCAAGCATATGAAACTGAAAAATTCAAGCTATGGACTTCCACACTCACTGTCCTACCTTAGTCAGCTCCTTGATTTCCAAGATGTCATTCTGTCCTCCACCATCCAAAATTCTCTGTCTTTCTCGCCTGACGTCTTCATCCTCATCATTCAAAGGAGGAAGCTTTGCATTCACGGGTCTTAGGAAAAAAATTTTTTTTAGAAAAAAGCAACCTTTTGAACTGTTTTTCAAGTCAAAAATCTAGTCTCTAATGTAATCATGCATAACCCACAGGCCACAGTTTCCAGGACTGGCAGGGCTGGGGCTAAGAGAGGCCACCATAGGAAAAACCAGTTTGATTAACGAATTCACTGAAGCCAACCACCTAGTGAGCATTTCCCCATGCTCCTCCTCTGGGACCTTCAGCCAAGTGCTCCTGGAGTTCTGAGAAAAAGCTCACCTGGGCCTGAAGAAGAATCTGTACTGGATCAGAACAGTAATGAGGAAGAATACAACTCCTTCCACAGCCATGGCAAAGAGGTTTCGTCCTACCAGGTCCCAAGAGAGTGGTGACACAAAGCGATTCTCCCCTGACAGATACAATGCAAAGATTCCATCAGAATTGAGGCACCAAAAACTGCAACTATTTCTCAAATTTGGGTTTATGTTCACCCATTTTTCTAGAAATGCCAGTGGCTATCATCCACAAAAAAGAGAAATAAAAAGAGAATAACTATGTTTTAAGTCTAATTTAAGGAAACATAGTACAAACCTACATCATTCAGAGTTCCAGTGATGGCTTGTATCAGATCTATAATTTCATGTAAGATAGCTAATAATTCCCTATCAATGAGACAGATCAAAAAATCCTTCCAAATAAGTCAAACAATCTAGAAAAATCTGGGGGGCTAGTACTGTAATTAATTATAAGTCTTAAGAAATATTAGAAACAACATTGAAAAGATTCCAATATAATACCACCCAGTAAAAATCTGTTAACTCAGTTAGGTTACCAGATTTTTTCATAAATATTTCCTAAATTCTTCATTACTGTAGTACATCTTGGTCATAATGCCAAGTTGAAAAAAAAACCAACCTTTTTTTTTGTTACCATTAAATAACATGGCCCACCTAAATATATTAGCCAGGAGGTGAATGATATTCATATGACAGGGAAATATTTTTAACCACTCTAAAGTTAGAAAAAGCTACCTTTTCATAAACTTGCAAAACATAATATATGACTGCATTTGCAGGCTCATGATTTTCCTCATAGTCATAGCATTCATGCTTCCTTAGGAGTCTCTGGCCTATATCTAATGCCCGAAGCTGTGGGTTAACTTTTCCAGTGATTCTCAAGAAACAAGCCAGCAGAATTAAGCACTTGGTCCAAGCAGATGCCAGCATTTTAAAAAATTTCTAATATTGCTCCTTTCCTTATCTCAATTCTTTGGAGGCCCAGATAAATGGCTGGGTCACAAAACCCATGCCAGATGAGCTACACTGGCATTAGCCTTCAGGGGGTGAAGAAAAGGCCAGGTCTCCTTTGCCCAGGCACCAGCCTCTTCCCCGAAGAAAGGCCGAGGTGCCAAGGCCCACACAAGCTGGCACCTCCACAGAGCGTCCGGCATCCCGCGCCTCACTCACCGAACCTCTCCAGGGCATCGGCCATGGCCTGATTTTTCACCATATCGATGAGCCCTCTTCCCAGGCAAAAATGTGGGAAGATGAGGAACACAGATTTCAGGATGTCATTGATGTTATTCAGCTTCTAGAAGCAACGAGAGAGACGAAGTATGGGCATCGCGCATAATTCAGGCCAGAACTTGTCAAAGTATGATATACGGAGGTGAAGAAAATCTGATTCTTTGGAGATGAACTGGACCTTTGAATGCAGCTACTGACAAGTAGCAGCAGGGGTTTCCTGTTCTTTAGAAAATCTAGAGTAATATTATGAGTCTTGAGAAATGAATAAAGTTGAAAAACATGGCTATATTTAATTGGAAACAAATCCATAACAAAACATTTGCTTAGCATTTAAAAAACAAATTGCTCATTTCTGGCTCAATATTAAGAGTTTCAGGAATTTGCTGGAATTTCAAAAAACCTTTATGAAGACAGCAGAACTTCTGTTGCCAATTGCACAAGGCAACTGTGATCAAATATACAGCAACTGGGTATTATACACACTGTAGGCATGGGAGGGGCAAAATTTACAAGAAGTCTCTCTGATGCAGAGAAACACAGGAGTAGGAGATGACTACATAACCAACTATGTGTTGTACTGGAGGTAAAGCTGGGCTCTGGAAGCCCTTGGATAAAGAAAACACATCGATAGGACAGGTACAGAAAGCTTCACCTCTGAGCTAAGTCTTGAAGGACAAAGGAGTTGCTACCCAAGCCTAAGACAGAAGAAGGGCATTTCAGGCCAGACTAGAGGAATATAGGGTTTTAAGGAGCAATTCAGCTGAAGATATGGGGCCTTGGGAAAGGGTGCGATTGAAACTGGCCAGGAAGAGTTATGCACCTATGAAAGATCCTAAACTAAGGTATCTAGACAAAGTTGATGACAACAGGAAGAACTCCATCACTAGAGTAATAGATGACTTTACCAGTTGGATGTGGAAAATGACCAACACCAAAGCACCTAGGATGACTAGAAGAGAGCCAGCTTGGGCTAAGGCCACTAAATGCATCAGGGAGAGCAAAAGAAATATTAGGCTCTCATGGGAAAAATGAGGATGACACATTCAGTTTGGGGTGCTGATAGATTATCTAAATGAAGCCATCCATGTGGGATGTGAGAATGGATGACTAGAATTCAATGGGGCCATCAGCACATAGATCTGAGAAATAACAATAAGACTCTGAGAGATGGCAATAAAAGCCCTGGGAATGAAATGAATTGGTGAGAGAAGGTGTCTAAAGTGGGAAGAAAAGATGGCAGAGGACTGAGTCTTGGGAAAAATAACATTGAAATATAAAGAAGTATTAAAGAACCTGTCTAAGGAAAATGAACGACTTGGCCAGAGAAATATAAAGTGCAGCCAGAGAGAAAGTCGCTGTGCAGACTCGGGCAGAATCTGAAAAAGGACAAGGCAGGCAGCAGAATCAATTCCACCGACAAGTGCAATCAGACCACGATTAATCACTGTCCTCTGGCACCCAGCGGTACTCGTGTTGGCTGGAGGAGCCGTGTCTGCAGGACTCACATTGCTGGTGAAGAGCTCCAGCACAAACGTGGCCACACTGCCATTGATGCCGATGAAGAGGTTCATGCTGGTGAGCACCACGTAGGCCGTGCTGGGGATCTTGAACACGAAGGAGGCCGGGTACATGAGTGGTGTGATGGACCACCTGGTGAGGTACAAAGGTCAGGGCTCCCTCAGGTCCCCTGCCCTCCCTCTGACGTGGGGTATGACCTGCCTTGCCCCCTGCGAGTCTGCCTTACCCGTAGAGCAGAAGCAGGAGGGCTAGGACAGGCAGGTTGGTGGAGGACACATAGGACTTCTGCTGGAAGCAGATGAAGATGATAATGACCAGCGTGGCAGGAACCACATAATTGCACTAAAAGACAAAGCCAAGAAATACAGTTGACCTCAGAGTCAAATGCGCAACACACCTCAAGTCTTCACCGCCATCAGATAAGGAAGGACAGATATACGTATTAAAGGATAACTTTGAATTAATGGAGCCATATAAACTATTAATCAAAATACTGAGCAATCCATTTTGACAGGCATTTTACCCTTGGCTGATTTTATAAACTGCATGCCCTTTCTGCTTTCCCACAGCTAAGCCAAGGTGTCACGCTCAGTAAACTTCCTGAACGATGGATTCTCAGTCAGAGTAATTTCAATTTCACAGGAGGCAAATAAGCTCCCGCTATTCTTCCCGGAGATGATTGCGTCTGTTTCATCATTAATGCTATATTACAGTCTGCCCAAGTTCAATCTCACATGTAATCTATTTATGAACTAAGTGCTCATAACATGAATGTCAGAATTGTTTCATCACACTGAGAATAATTCTGAAGTCTGTTCTGACAGGGCTTCAAGCATTAACATGCAGAAATAAAGACTTGGCCATAGAACCATTATGAGAATTCATAGCTAGCAGAGCGAAGCGCAGGCGGGGAGGTGACAGTGGGCTTCTCAGCCATTAAAAGAACTACTGCCTCAGACCCAAGGGCTGTGCCTCAGTCACGTCCTACTCAATGGGTTTATCAACTTGGATGAACAGATGCTCATAGCAAAATGTGGACACTAAAGAAGGGAGGCACTGATAGTAGAGGAAAATATAAGAGATACCCCTGAGCTCAGAGACTCCCATTTTCGCCTCCGAGTTTCCACTCTGGGATTGCCAGAGACACACAATGAGTGCTCAGTGTATTTGAAATAAATGAATTAATGGGCAAAGATAAAACTAAACAAATACGATACACTTCAGCAGAGAGAAATACTAAGCTTAATTTTTAAAAAGCCAATTGCATTAGCACAGAATAAAAGAGACTAAATCGCTAAGTTGCCAAAAAGACAGTGTGAAGTGTACAAAGCAATAACCTCGTGCTATAGTAATAACACAATAGGATAAAGGTCAACTCTCTCCAGACTCCTAACCAATGAGACAATCGTCTAGGTTCATTTTAGATGTTGTGCTTCAAAGAGATTTTAACAACAGGGAGTACGCCTCTAGAAGCGAGTCACACCAGCACTGTGTTGGCTCTAAGAGGCTTGGCATGATCAGCCCCACTGTCATCACCATGTCGACCATCATCGCTCATGTCTGTGCAGTGCTTGAGAGACTCCAGTTCTGTTTCTGACCTCATTTGCAGAAAACTTCAATTAAATGACAACTGTCCTTAAATATCCAAATACTACATTTTCTCTGAGTGGCTTAAAAATCAATGAAAGTCACAGGAAGCTACAGTTCACCTTCACTTTACAATAATTAGAACTTCAAAATTCTTTGAAGTCCTCCATCTTGGCCAAGCAGAAATAATATAGCTGACATGAAAACACCTTTGAAAGGGATGAACAAGCTGCTGATAAAATGCAGGATATTTTCAAATGACAGGTTGGCTTTGCTAGATATATGAAGAAGACCTTGACCCAGCAGGTTAAAATCTATCAGAGAAATTAGAGGTATTCACTCTGGGTTTTGACTAAAGCCTTCCCATTCTTATGTTTCTTGGGAAAAGCTTCAAAAGGAAATGAAGTGGTGGTAATGACTGTGGTCAGGTGTCCGCTCTGGTCTCACATCAGCTGTGTACCACCTGGGCCGTGGAAGTGTACAACAGCCCCTCCTCTTCCCTTTTCACACATTTTTAGCTAACTAGAACATTGCCTAGGCATAGTCAGGAGCTCCTGCTGTCTAATCATGCATGCCCTGATGGAGATTCATACCACAGCAGACCTATTCTTACCATATCCCAGACAAAATTGGAGAGCCAGTAGATGACAGGCTTCACGCCACTGATGAACTGTAAGTGCTTTGCTTTGCTGACCCGCTCCTGAATCAGGAACACAACAAAGCTAGCCGGAACAAAGGACATTGCGAAGATGACACATATGGACACAACAACATCTACCGATGTGGTCATCCTAGAAAGAAAAAGGCACTAAGAATCAGGGGAGTCTGATGCAGCTGGGGACGTGCATGAGGACACACACACATCTACAGCACAGACCAGGGAAAAACATCCGTTCACTAAATACATCTTATTTGGGATTAATCATTTTCAGGTTAAAAAAATGAACCTTGATAATTCTAATGCAACACTGGTTTCACTGAGTTCATAAAAACGGGCTAAACCAGGTACACTCTAGTCCTGTTACTGAGAGAGGCAGAGGCAAGAGGACTGCAAGATCCATGCTGGCTGGGCAATTTAGTGAAACCCAATCTAAAAAGAGAGAAAAAGAGGCTGGCAATGTAGTTTAGTAATAGATTGTCCTTGGTTCTACCCCCAGTGAAAAAAAATTCACTTCCCACTGCCCTAACACCACTGAAGGAAATCTGAAAGTAGTTGAAGGGTATTCAATTTTGTCCATTGTTCTTGGCCTTATAAAAGTGGTATATTTTTAAATTTTCATATAAAAAGACAGATGTAGCTTAAAAATTAAGGAAGAAATACTAGTGATAAACTACTCATGTAAGATTTTTAATGGCTGATTAATTTTAATGGATATAAGTGAATTTAAAAACAATGGGATGTAGCATATCAATCTAACACATACAAAATTTCTACCAGGTTCTTTCTATAAGAAGATATTATATACGTCTACTAAGCAGGGTCTTGCTATAAAGATTCATGTCCTACACTGGTATCCTATAGGTGTTAAACCCAAATAATAACTGCGCCATGGCTCATTTCTAGAAAGAGGATCTAATGTGTTGAATGGTCAACTCTGTACTGGGTGTTGGGGTTAGCAAGTCACATGAATTACTCCATTTAACATGATCCATCTAGGAATTTGAAGACCAGATTTACACTCAGGTCTGTAGGATTTCAAAGACTAGGCTTTAAGCTCCATGCACACATTTATTTCAGGAAATAAAAACAAACTATTAAAAGCATGTTTCACAGGTAGAGTAGTTTCAAAACAAACTGATTGTAATTTTTTTTTTTCTTTTTGTAATTAGGACAGGATGTATGGGGGGGTACAGGGTCTCACTGCATAGACTGGACTCACAGTGATCCTCCTGTTTACAGCTTTCCAAGTGCTGGGATTACAGGTGCACACCACCACACCCAAACTGAATTATGCCCCTGGGGCGGGACCAGCAAGGCAGGCCCTGGGGGATCAAACTCTGGGACCCTGTTTCTGCTAAATTGGCGCTTTAATCCGCTGAGCTATTTGGCCGGCCTGTCATTGTTCTTATAAATGATGAGTTAATTATTTTAGCACCTCATTAAAAATTTTTAACTTTCTGTATACAAATTCCACATACTTAAATGATTTTTTACCTATCTGTGCCATTTTCTTCAATAGTCCAATAAGGCTGTTACTTTGTAAACTGAACATTTCTACCTAGTTTGGATCAGCCCACAGTTACATAGCCTGACTCTCTGTGGCCTGTTTCCCAGCTCCTTTCCCTGCTCCCCGGTCCCCACCACCCCCTCTTCTCCTCACCCCACCCCTTCAAATACAGCTACACTTACAGAGCCACCTCAGAGAGCTGCTGCTTGGTGAGATTCAGGGGGTGATTGAAAGCAGTAATCCCATACTGGCGAGGGTTCTCTCCCTTTTGCAGATTGGCCCGGAGGATGGCATTGTTGATCACATTCAGGAAAGAACTGATCGCATGCCAGCCCTTGTTATTGAACCATACCTGAAATAAAACACACCAGGTTCAAGGTAGTGTCCCCAACCCATACTCCCAAATACATTTGCACACACAAAATACGCATGCATACTTCAGGAAGAAATTCCAGTCCCATACTAAGAAAACACTGTAGTCGGAGAATATGGCAAAGAAATGACAGCACCGCTGACCACGCGGCCTAACGCTGGGCTGTGGACCTCATGTCTTTAACTCATGGACTCCTCACAGCTACCTGGAAAGAGCCACGATGACTGCCTCCACGTCACAGCTAAGGACTCTGAAGTTTAAGAAGTAACTTCAGTCATGGGTCACCCTGTAAGTCCACGAGCAGTGCAAATTCTCTGGATCACACCACCAAACTGACTCGTGGGTAAAGACTTCTTTTCTGTCATGATCTCTCCCATTAACTCTCCCATGAGATGAAAATACTTCAGGGAACACAAGGATTATTATTTACCAAGAAGCTCGTAGAATATGGACAGTGACTTACCTTGACATTATTTTTGGTGTCCAATCCAGTCATGAACCTTCCCAAACTGTTGAGAAATCGATCGGCAGAACTGTCCTACAACAACAGAAACTCCTCTCAGGACGGCTCACACAGGCAAGGGGCCACAGGACAATCCTAAGAAGAGCACTACCACCACTACCTCATTCTCTGAAATTACATTTAAAGCCATCACACCAGTGATTCCTCAGAACCACCTGACTAGAAATCTATAATACACTAACCTGCACTTCTGCGTACAAACACTGAAGGAATCACAGAGGAATGACCATGGCTCAGAGTCTCAAGGTTCTAATGCCTGTACATAAGGAGATCACAAGAATTCTTCAAAGCTTTCCCCTGCCATCCTCACAGGAAGTGCATCACACAACGTGTAGATGTGTGCACATGCAGATGCAAAGGCCTGTGCTTTGGAGACAGGGCTGTAGAGTCTGGAGCTAGCACTGCTATCGAGTATCCTCGAGTCCCTGTCACCTGACCTTCTCCACTCTCACTTCAAAATAGGAAACCGGATATGCAGAGAAACGAAGTGTGTGCTTGTCATGTCCTGAAGACCTACCAGTCTAAAAACAAAAACAATTCATTTACTGTTCGGCAAGTGACTGCTTCAGAGAAGTGTGTTTAGAGCCCAATTTATTCGCTCACTGGTTAAATTTATAAACTAAGTTTTTCTTAGAGCTTTTAAATTTCTGGTCTTTCATGCTTTTAAATATGTGCTGTTCGGTTCCGTCAGATCTAGGTGCATTACTGAAGGCCAGTGATACCTGTGCATTTAAAATGTTCAGAACAGTGAGCTGCGTGGTGCTCAGCTTCATCCGCCAACCCCATCCACGCCCTACGAGCTCCAGGCCCGCTCATCTGACATATCTCAGGGCGGATACTCTACCTTAGCCAGTTTCAAGTGTTTCTTCACCTGCTTGATGGCATCATTCACTTCTTGACTTGGAGGAAATGCCTGAGAGTTGCTGACACCAAGGGAAAACCCACCATACCTAAAAGAACAGCCTGACATTAAAACCCCGGCGACCTACAACATCTATCACACCGCAGCAGACACCATGTACGTATGGAGAAGCTTCCTGGGAGACCCGTTTCTTAGTCAAACCAGCACCAGAGTCTGACTCAAGGAGTTTACACCTAAGCCTCCTCCTGTCATGGATTATAATAATCTCTGAACTCTCATGGTTGCTGCCCAGCTGTGGTAGCCTGGGCCTCAGTGCACACAGTGAGATATCTGAGATGCTGAAGAAAGAATGCGCACCTGTTTCACTAGTTTTCCAGTGCTCTGGAATCTCAGAGCTGAGCTTGACCTGAAGGCAAGCAGGGAGCCGGGGCAGGCAGTGAGGGGCAGGGAGGGCTGACAAACAGGCTTGTCTTTCCCCTAGCATGAGGGTCACTATAAGACAAAGGATCTGCAAACTGCGATACAGGGTTATAGGATAAATTCTGAGGGGACCTGACTGACCTTGTCAGATACAAAAGTTACATTTCTTGTTATACAGGTCCTGCTTTATCTTAGTCTTAACAATCCAGCAGAAAAGTATAAAAACGAGGTATAAAAAGCAAAGCCATATTAATATGCTGAGCTGTGAAAGGCTCAAGTCAACAATTTCTGACACTGCCAGTCCTGCAGATAACCCACTACTATTGTGGATTACTGGACTATATTGGATTATTTTGCTGAATTCACACACCTACAAATTTTAACTGGCAATGAATACCCATCTCTAACAAAACTAAACCAAAAAAGGGGTATACAAAGGAAGGACCATTTTGTATCAGTATATACAAAATAGTTAGAATAGATATACAGCTACTTTCTCTTAATTCAATGAGAAAAAAGATTTGTACTAATACTGTTTGGACGGGATTATCATGTCTGCATCTTATACTATGAGTAACCACTAAGAAGATAACAATCTGCAATGTATTAATTATTGAAACTGTTCTATTAATCAGTCTTGAAACTGACTCATTGCTATCTGTTTCTCAATAAAATTAATTTAAAAAAAAAGGAGATCTCAACTGCTGTGCCTTGAGTTCCAGGAACCCTGGCCCCTAGGAAAAAGGTAGAAAGGCAAAGCGGGATTCAGCAGTAGCAGGAGGTGACTAAAGTTCTCTGAGACAGCCACATCGGCTAGCATTTTTCAGGAAGGCTTCATAGATAACTTTCCTCTAAGTTTCTCTTGTTCTTTCAAGACCCAAATGGACCAGAGGGTTGAAGTAGTGAAAAAAGATGGGTTTGATGCCTTTGGATTCCTGTAAGACCTTCCTGATATGAAAACGAAGGTCCAAACCATTGTCTTTAAGTCCCTAGGAACTACTGAGGATATGATTTAGGGGAAAGCATAACTGGGATAGATAATCTCATCACAACACTGTGCTCCCTTTAAGTCTTTAGAGGCCTCCCAAGAGAGTTCTGGATCCTCTCAAGGAAATAAGTATGACAAATACTTTGGAAGTCTCTGCAGTGGTGGCCAGGCACTGAGCAGAGTTGCTAAGGCAAAAACTCCAGGGCAAGTCTAACTTAAATCTCTCTGCGCCCCTCTAGGTGCTCCACAGGCTCTGGTGACCCTCTGTCCTCCTTACACAGAGGCGGTACCTAAGAGCAGGTAGGTAGGTAGATAGGTAGGTGAGTGTTAAGCAGACCCAAACCAACAACCTCCCTCCATCGAAGATGGCCATATTAGCATTCTCCTGAGGTCAGAAGTGCAGAGGAAGCTGAAAGAAAAGATCAACTTACCGAAACTCGTTCACCCAGATCTTATTCTTTAAGCTGCAGAAAGTTAAGACAAAGAAGAATAAGGTCAGTTCTAGAATATACTGATCCTATTTCTGATGTTACAAAAGGAACAGCTATGCAGAAGGAGTAAACTTCATATCAGAAAATAAAAGGGACAAAAATAATCTTATGAACAGGCTGTCCCTGTAGGGCCATGCCACTGGAAAAGGAACCCCATTCTCAAAATGTCTTATCTCCTATCTAAAAACCTTATTATTTAGATGAGAAGCATACATGTGTTAAGCCAACTTAAAAGCCACCTTACAAAGCAAGATATAACTATATTAGAAGTTCTTTGATTCTGTGGAATACCTCACTTGAGGCTGACATATGGAAGGGTATTTCTCTTTCTTGGAAACTCATCGAGAGTCCTTCCAGCACACCCTTGTCGCTGAAGGGCACTCAGAATTCCTCACAAACAGCTCCTGCCTGACCAAGCTGATGGGAAGTAAATGGAGCACACATTTGCTGAGCATTAACTGAACATCCAGTATTCTATCGCTGTAACACAGGAAGGCACAACGCTCTTCCATGGCTCTAGCCAACAGGCTACTCCATCTTCCCAGAGACGTCTTCATGACCCCACACATCAGCATGGAATCCATCCTTGAGGGAGGATCCAAGATGCTTTGCGTGTATCATTTCATTTCGTCCACAAAACAACCTTCTAAGAGCAATGTTGATATCACATTTTATACAAACTTTAGAAGACTTTAAAAGAACAATGGATTATAATTGGCCAAGCAGCTGGTTAAGTGGCAGAATTCAGATTGACATCTGCATTTCTTTCTATTCTAGACCAGGCTGCCCCAAATATATGTTAGCAATCTATCTCATCATTATTTTTTCTAGTTAGGGTTAATATCCTAACCTTGTAAGAGAATGATCAGTTCCTAATCATGCCATCGCTATTGCGCCTTTGAATTACTGCAGCCTTTTAATTCCTCTGCTCAGCAATCATGAATCATGGACCAAGTTTACTAAACAGTCACCTTTTGGCTATGATCTGCACGTATGTCTTCACTAGATAGTCTGAGATGTTCCTTCCTGTGAGGTCCTGAAGGGTATCTGCAGTGTTCTGTTTTCTCTGTCATGACATAAAAAGCAAGCACAGATGTCTTTATGGAGAAGAACTGAGTCAGAAAACAGATAAGGACCACGGTGACACACGTTCTTCAAACACACACCATGCTGTGACTGCAGACCTAACCACAGGGCCCGGGCTCTACCCGCACCCCGCTACCATCCAGACTTGGCTTATTCTGCCCTGGGCACTGCACTTACACCAAGTCTCAGGAAATTATTCTGAATGTCTACTCAATAAAGCTAGAGTAGAGATATGATTCCTCAGAGTCACAAGAGATTTTATGGGGGGTGCATGAATAGCTAAGGTAGTATCTTCTGGAGCTCACTGGAATTATTCTGATGACTAGATTGGCTGTTATTTTAGAGAGGTTACCAAGACTCCTTTTAAGATCCCAACACATTTAAAATTGTTTATTCTCACCCTACAAACAGAGTGGTGATAAGATAGCAAGAGAGCTATCAAAAGTAAGCTTTTCTCTGACACGGTCAAAATTAAATGACTCAGACCTTCTCCCCAAACTGAGAATCTCAGAGAATGTCAGGGTTGACAAGACCCACAGAAGTTTTCTGGCCCTGAGTCATGAATTCAGGGGTCTAAAGAAAAACAAGCCCAGTGAGTTAACATGACCTCTCAAAAAGGCCACGAGCTCACATGTGGCAGAACACAGAAGCTTGTCCTGCCATCTTATGTGAAGTGACACTACCACTGAGTGACAGTTATGGGCAGCCACTGCCCTCCAACTCACTTGCTTTCCTTTGAACAAGTAATAGCCTCAAGGCTGAAATGCACCCTACTGACATCACATCTCACCATTCCTGCTGAATGCCCCAGCCCACCCTGCACCAGCTCTTTAGTGAAGCACTGATGATGACTCACCTGTGGAGGTGGCAGCCCTCCTGCCCCTGCAGGACACACAGGCAGCATCTTCTTGATTTTGTCACTGCTACACTGGCAGGCGGGGGAAGGGTTCTCCATCGTCCAGTTCCCTTTTTGGAAGAGGTCCACGATGGTCTGGGGGTTGGGGGCAGTGGTCCACTCTTTATCTCCTGCCAAGCACGGTGTGTTTCTGCAAAGGGAGGGCATGAAGGGTAAGAGCACCAAAGTGGGCCTGACCTTCCCTGCTGCCTTCTGAGCACATGCTCACTTTCCAGCAGCCAGAAACATGGACCTATCTCTTACCATTTGGAAAAAATGAGCATAACTGCAACATCCCTGCGTAGCTAAGCATACTACAACTGAATGCAAACAAGCCCTAAATGTTTATATATCGATCTCTATTCGATCCACTCTACCAACATTTGTTGATACAATGCACACTGAGCATCTACTATGTACAGACACCGCTCTGCATCTTTGAGAGTCTGATGAGCAAGACAAATTCCTTGCCTTTATGGAGTCTGCATGACCAAGAGGAATTAGAAAAAGAGCACAGAAATTATCTACACATGGACAAAAGGAAAGAGAATGGGATGACAGACCTCCTAAAGAGATGGTAGTTCAACCAAAAAAACCAAAAGATGAGGCAGAACCAGCACTCTAAAGATTTGCGGGGGAAAGAAAAAGCAGAAGCAGTGCGAAGCTCAGATACAATGGTGTTGAGAAGAAGTGAGTTTCTATATTTGTGGAACAAGAGGAAGCCAGTATGGCAGGGATACAGGGAGCCCAGGGGAAGACTAATAAAAACTGAGGAGGAGGTCAGCCAGGGAGCAGGTGACACAAATCTGGGCAGGAGCCTGGATTCTGTGTTCAACGTGCTGGAAATCCTGTAGAGCAGCAAGGGCCAATTTATATTCTAAAATAAATAGAGAATTTGGGGGTGAGTGGGGTGGGAATGCTTGGTGTAGGAAGCTAAATTGTTTGCAAGCATTTCTGGAGACAGAACACAAGGCTGCTGTTTCTGAGTTAAACTCTAAATTACTCTGAGAACAACAGTAAGTCCATCTACCTCTCAGGGCTTATTTTTCCACTGGTGAAATAAAAGTATAAAAGGATTTGTCATTTCTCTTCTAGTTTCAAGTCTTTACACTTCTAAGTAGAGCCGCAGTTTTTATATTTTCTTCTGTATTTGATTTTTTTAAAAAATGTGTTTAGTACTGGGTCTACAAGATCTCACTACACTGATCAGACTCATAGTGATCCTCCTGTTTTCAGCTTCCCAAGCACTGGAATCACAGGCATACGCCACTACGCCCAGTCTCAATCACCATCTCAACCGAGCCCAGAGGGCAGGGCCAGCAAGGCACGCTGGGAATCAAGCCCTGGTCCCTGCTGCATGTGATTTTTAAAAATAAAATGAACAGCTTTTCAAATCCCACCCCCACCTGTCTACCCACCTCTCAATGAATAAAAAAAGTGAAATTAATACAAGGTATCCTCACAACTGAACGGTCAAAAGACAACCAGATGAGACAAAGACTAAGAACTGACCCAGCCAGATTTCCTCTGGTCCTACCACTTTTTGCAGACCTAATATTTAGATTTGAGTTAGGTTGCCAGAGTGGAGTCCTTTCTTTCAGACTGCCTCCCACAGAAGATTGGGAGTACTTGGACTGAACACCATGAACCTGAAGATCTCATAGTCATGCGCTTTCATCTCTAGGAGCCGGCTTTCAGCACAGCTCTGGCTTCTACAGGTCCTCCCTAGGCGGGCCGCACAGCTCATCTACCAGCTAAACCATGTACCTTCAGTATCTCCCAAGGGCTCATACACTAAAGATTTGGTTCTCAGCTTGCGGTCCTATTAGGAGGAGGTGGAATCTTTAGGTGGTGAGGTCCAGAGGAAAGAACTGAAGTCACTGGGACTGCACTCTTGTGGGGGTTACTGCGACCCTGGCCTCTGCTCTTTTTTACTTCCCAGCCACCACGAGGACACACAGCTCTGTTCTATCATACATTCCTCACCAAGATGTTCTGCCTCACCCCAGGCCCCCAAGCAAGAGCCAGGTGACCATAAAATAAAGCCTATGATGCAGTGAGTCACGAGAACTTGCTCCCTATTTTGTAGGTATTATTTCAAAGCTACAGAAAGCTGATGAACACTACCACTGATTCAGAACAAGCACACAGAAGGTGTCCATGTAGGAACCTGCTCGGCGCCTTGGATATACAGCTATGGTGCTCACTCACCCAGCATTTGCGGGGCCATTTTCCCTTTAAAATTGGAAATTCACATTTTCCCTTCTCTGCTCACCAGCACCTCTGCAACTCTCTATAGCTCCCCAGAGATCACCGCTGTGGATTAACAACTTCAGGTACAGATTCTTCCTCGACCAGGACAGCTGAACCCTCTCCTGTCCTCTCCATTTCTCTCACGTACCTCTCTGCTCCGCCGTCTCTAGCACAGCCACCTCCTAACTTGCTCTTCCCCACCCGCACAATCATTTGGGAACAGTGCTGCATTTAACTGCCGACTCTTTAAAGAGCATTCTGAACCAAAGTACGCTAAAACTGTGCAAAAAAGAAAGTGTCCTTTCTTATATTTTTAGGTTGTTACAGTGAAGAAGTTAATAAGCAAAATTGCAAATTGTACACCATGGCAGCCTATTGTTGTACTCAAATATAGGAGTTGGGGGGCAGAAGGGAAAAGCATTGGATTAGTGAGTATACAGTGCTGTTTATTAATGTTCTAAAGGAGTGAAAATAATATCTGTAATGATTTCTTTGCAGGCTGTTAGAGGGCTCAGTTTTTTTTTCCTAGATTATTTGACTAGGTTACTATATTGGTTTTTTAAAAATAAAAAGTGATGCAAAGGATGAATGATGGTAGTTATAATATGGCCTGAGGTTGATAAAGGCAGCATATATGTATAGTCAAACTGGGATACAAACACAGGAAGCCAGTTTACTGCTAAAGTGTACTCACGGGATCGGGTTGCCTTCCATACATCGGGTCCCGAAGCCAGGGTCCTTGGTGAGAGCCTTCAAGAGTTCCTGGATGCCCATATCCTCAGGGGCATCATTGCTGTGGGCACATAAGAGGCAGCCAGCTCAGTAAGTCACTCAAATCAGGAAATTAGGAGGAAGAAATATTTTTCCACATAAAATACTCTATGAAGCACTTCCTGGGGGCCAGCGTCTTAAAATCAAAATGAATAAAACATAGCAACCGCCTCTAAGGAGTTCAGACTCAGCTCATATAGTAAGTATCAGGAAAATATACAGCTCCCAAAACGTAGGTGTAAATAGGTAATGTGCAGGCAAGTGTACACGTATACACATCTATACATACATGTACTACACACACGCATTTTACTTTGACCTAAAGAAATCCACTGAGGATCAGTAGTTCAAAAGTACTTTAATAATTATCCATTTGACACAGACAATCAGGACTTTTTAAGAAAGGTCAAGCGGATGAGTGTTTACACAGACAATTACAAAGTATAAAAACAATGGGCAAAGGTCACAACAAATGCATGCCATGTTCCACAGCAATGGGCCACACAAGGTCAGCAGCTGGAGAGGAAAGAATCAAGTAAACCTGAACTGTGTAAGAAAGCCTGGGTTAGAGAAAAAGAGGCTAACTCATGTGTTTGCACATATTGTTACTTTTATCTTCTGCAACACACAGATATTGTGTTAACGTAAGTGGATTAAGAAACACCTAGCAGATTAGCAGAGTCCACGCTTGGGTGCATCTCAGAGGCGTGGCCTCGGGGCCTCGCTATGCTCTCTCACCTGCTCCTCTCTGGTGCTATCCCTGCTCCCCACTGCCCGAGCTGAGCAGCTCACTTCCTCCATAGCATTCCTGCCCTGGGACCATCTGCCTGTGCAATGAACCTCCACAACCAGTAAGCGAAGTTCTACCTTTCCTTTAGCCCATGAATGTCAAGTATGGTTCCCCGGGGATGGAAAAGGGACAAGTAAACAGTCTCCTCAGGTCACTGATTTATTTCCCCTATCTACAGAGCTACAAATCTCCCACAAGGAAAACTCTTGCCAGACGCAACCCAGAAATTCCTTTGTCCTTTTGTTTCATGCACATGATTGCTATTGAATAGGAAGTAGTCTTGTCTAAAGATGAATACTAAGTAATATCCCAAGCTTCAAAAGAACAGAGAAGGATTCCATGAACTACACTATGCAGAAAATAAGAACCCTGGGCTTCTCTATTTTGATAGCACATGGAAGGTGGGTGGCTCAAATGTAAAATTAAAACCA
>NDGN011296943.1:3010-14906 GCA_002564285.1 Tympanoctomys barrerae
ATTGAATTCAGGCCCTTGTGCTTGCTAGGGAAGTGCTTATTCCACTGAGCCATCTCCCCGGCCGGTACTTATTTTCTTGCATGAGCAAATGAATGAATGAATAAGAAAAGAAAACTATTAACTAAAGTTAGAAAAACAGATAATTATCATGATGTTAACTCTAGTGTGCAAAGAAAATGTTTAGGTTTTTTGGTCTGTTTGATATTTTCATTCCATGCTATATATATTTGCATATATATATATATATATTTCTCCATCATGTTTTATGTACAACTGCCTCACTCCTCCTGAAGAAAAGTGTAACTGTTTCTCCTAATTGTTCTTAGATCAGAAAAATTACTACTAGTTTTCCCTCTCATAAAATAAAGATGCTGATTTTCCTTCTACCCACTTTCTATCTACAAGCACTTCTGAAATAGTCTTCAAAAAAATCTCGACTCTATGTACTTCCATTCTTCCCTGCTACAGCTCTAGTTCATACTTTCATCTATTGCTAGCCCTGCAATAATGTATGCCTCTCGCTTACACTTGCTAAGCTGAGGCTCTATTTCCCAAATCACAGTTAGAATGATCTTCTTAAAAGTTTATTCACATTATCCTCTATCTTCAGCTGGTTTGTGGCTTTCCACTAATCTTTGTATGAAATTAAACCTCTCATGCTCTAAGAAGTTTTTCATGGTCTCTCAGTGTGTAGCTGTGGACCCAACTCTCTTAAATGTTTTCCTCTATTTCACAGGAGTTAGTCGTACAAGCAGAAAAACTGGAAAGTAGTCTGAAAATTCATTAGATTGGTTTTCAAGTACTTTAACCCATTGTTCAGAGTGTATATGGTCTCTATTGTTCTATTCTGTCTACCCAATACAATTTCTGGATCTTCTTGCATTATTTTGACTATTCCTTTTTCTTTCACTTCAGAGTCATGAGTACATTGCTATTCTAAAATTGAGTGAAAGACAAATGCAATATTTTACCCGGTTAATTTTATGAATTTCATCATTGCCTTATTTTGCCTTCTGTAAAGTGGAATACCTGAAGCAATGACCTCAGAAGTAACAATAAGCAGAAGATATTCAGGATACATCTCTGAGCACAACTTTTATCATTTGCCATTGCTAATATTGTACTTACTTGTGGAGTTGTGACTTAGTCATATGTTACTTTATTCTGAAACACAAGGACATCTATGAATGCAGAAGTGGTCTTGTTTGAGGTTCATCAGCAAATCAAGTAAAATGTGAGGGATGTAGAGACAATTCAGTAAATATTCATTAGATGAATAATTCGTGTTACATATAGAATCTTAAATCATATGACTTTTTTACATTCGTGCTTTAAGTTTTCGAGAGTCACAGAGATTCTCATGTCACTCGGTGATTCTGTCCTTAAAGTACACTGAAAGAGTAAACCAAAACTATATCAAAAGGGCAAGATATCAAAGAACACTAGAAAATCATTTATTGCTCCTCAGAACATAAAAGTATCTGCAGTGACCCACAAGAAACTCTAATGGCCTAGAAAGTATGCCGCAAGCTAGTAATGTCATTGTTGCTTTGAGTCAGATATCAACTTCTTTCTGATCTACTAACTTGTGACATGTGTTAAGTCTTCTTTGACTGGTCTACTTTTATTTCTACATTTTCGTTATAAAATACTTCATCTACTAAATTAATTATTTCTCCCTGCATTTAAACTCTCTAAAAAAGAATTGATTTGATTGTGTAACTAATATCTTTAGTAAAAATGATATTTTTATGTTTTGACAGATTTGTCTATGTCTTTTTTTTGAGGGGGGTGGAGGCACCAGGGATCAAATGCAGGACCATGGGCTTGCCAGGCAAGTGCTTATTCCACTGAGCCATCTCCCAGCTCCTGTATATTTCTTGCTAACAGCAGCTGCTTTATTTGGGTCATAACCTCAAACTTTAGTGATTACTTATTATTGCTTTAGATCAGCTATGTCTATATGATTCACAAGGAACTTGACTCTAAGAGAGAAATTGGGAATTTCTATTGAAGAGATTCTGGAAAAAGATATGTTTTCTAATTTTTTAAAGAGTGCCGTGAGGAGAGCCCATTTTCCTCATTGTCTTCCACTTTGCATCTTAGGCTGTCTTGGAATTAAGTAATGTGAGGCCTGAAGCCTTGACAGTCCTCTTAAAACTGGTTCCAGCTGGACTGCATGGCCACAGAGAAGAGGAAGGGTGCTGATAGATGTGTGCCCTGTGCCACTTGGAGCGAACCTTCCGGTCTCAGCGTCCCACACATCCGGATGACTGACTAAATAAACAATCACTTTCCCTGGAGTCGAGGCCTATTTTTCATCACATTTCTGTTACTTCCACCTAAATAAATCTCAAAACATCTCTCGGTGCATAATCACCTGCACGAGGTGATATCTTCAGGCAGGACTTTAAACATACAACTTTTGGGAAAGTGATTAGAGTAGTGTGTGTGGCCCTGGAAGTGGAGACCTTCCGTTCAAAAACGAGCAACAGTAAACATTCCCTCTTTGCAGGAACCAGCTGTGACAAGACAAGCAACACAGTGACATTTCACATAATTTTTAAAACATTCTGAGAAATCATATTTTTTTTAAAATGAGGAAGCAACTTTTCATATATATATATGTATATATATATAGAACCGGGGCTTGAACTCAGGCCCTTGCACTTGCCAGGGAAGTGTTTATTCCACTGAGGCATCTCCCCAGCCCCTGAGGAAGCAACTTTTATATACGACACAGAACAGACCACCAAATACACATTGTAGATATTCCCAGGATGGAACCAAATGTGAGGTGAGCTTTCGGCAACACTAATTCATGTAAAAATGTAGTATTTTATGTTTTTTGTAGTACCAACGATTAAAACCCGGGCCACTTTACAGTGTCCTTTTTATTTACTTATTTTTTTATTTGTGACAGGATTTCACTAAGTTGTCCATAACAGTCTTGAACTTGTGATTCTTCTGCCTCAATCTCCCGAGCACTGTTTGGAATTGCATGTGTGTAGCATAATATTCCTTTGATAAATGTGAATTAAAAAAAAAAAAGCATCCATCAGTGCAGATTCAGTAATTCTAAGTGTGTGATTATTTTTTTAAAGAATCACAGAATAAATAACATGTTTTTAAAAACCCAATAATTTGTCTATTTTTTGAGAAATAAATTTGTTTACTCTTTGTATTCTTGAATATAATCAAAGTTAAATCAATTTGTCACCTTTCTTCATCTTAAAGAGGATCTAAAGAATCCTGGCCTCCTTGTCATATATTCATGCCTGTGTCTGTACCAAGTGTTTGCAATGTACTCTTTAAAAGAAAAAAAAAGCCTCTACTGATCTGAATTATGAGCATGTTCCGACAATGGTGCTTCTAGGTATGTCAGAAAGTGACAGAAAGTACTCGTCACGGTCAGTCACGAAGACACGTTATAAGATGGCTGATCACATTTCAAATGCTTCGTTTTGTCATTCTTAGAACTCATCTTTCTCCCTGAATATCAGGAAGCATGACAGCAGGAACCTGTCGCCACATTGCTCTCAGCACTACAGGCTGAAAGCATTTCCTGGGAAATCCGCAGCGACAGTGGAAGATTTTATTTGCGTACATTTTCCATACGTTTTAAAAGAATAGTGTAGTGTTGTTTTGTGTCGTAGTGATTAAGTGCTTCAAAATGAAGTACTGTACCAAGTAGATGTGTACTGCCAGTGATAATTTTTAGTACATCACTATATGCCTTACAAAAACCAGGGTTTCTTAGTCACTTGTGATTAAGAATATTTTCAGATGCATACAGGCAAAACAAATTTATCTTCTGCTAATCTATAATTTTATAATTTCTGGCTCTACATTATTGTATCTGCAGAAGTTTAATAACTTATCAAATCATTATATCAATCCTACCATATAAAATTTTCCTATCAGATCCAAAATCTGCTAATGAACTCACCATACAAAGATTGATTTTTTAAAATTATGTTAATTAAATCATCATTCGCTGCATACAAGTATGGGAAATAAATTTGTCATAGACTATTTTGCTATACTTTAGAAGAATTGTACTATATATAATGAAAAGTGGACACTAGGAGTATAACTTAATTACCACAAAATAAACATACTCAAAATTTATTTTCTCAAGAAACATATATTTACATCTATTATCTACTTTTAAACTGGATTAGTTGGCATTTTGTTCTATAATCTAGTTCCTTATATTTTTAATATGAATCTCTTGTTGATCTATAGATTACAAATATTTGTTCTCATTTTCTAGGATATTTATTTATTTTAATGATTGTGCCTTTGTGGTGTTAAACATGCTAGTGTGGTGCAATCCCATGTGTCCACTTCGCTTTTTCTCTTTGTGCTTCTGGGGTCACTTCTGAAAGCATCTGTTCCCTAGCATGTGTCAAATGTTTTTCTTGTGCTTTCATAGTTTCAAAGACTACCTTTAAGAGTTTAATTAATTAGTTAATTAATTCCCACTGATTTTTGAACACACTAAGAATAGAGTAAGTCTTCAGCATATAGATATCTAGATTTGCTAGCACCATGTACTGAAGACACATTCCTTTCCCCAATGTGAATTTTCAATTCTTTTGTTATAAAAATTAGCTACACAGTGTGTGTGTGTGTGTGTTTACTTCTGATCTTTTCTTTCTGCTGCATTGAGCTGTGTCTATTTACCTAATACCATGTTGTTTTGATTATGACAGCTTTGCAATTTTAACTTATGTCAAGTAATACAATATCTCCCTCCTTTTTTTCCTTGCTCAAGAATTCTTTTGCTTCTCATGTTGTTCTCAGTTACTTTCCCGTCATTGTTGGGGCAAAATACCTGATACTCAGATTAAGGAAGGAAAGATTTATTTAGCTCACAGTGTGTGGAGATTTGAATCCACACTCAGCTGGCTCCAAAGTAGAGCGGCACACGGCAAGGGGTGGCAGCTCATGGTGGCAGGAAACAGCAAAGAGCAGAGCGGGGCAGCGGCGGCAGTGGCAGAGGGCAGGGAGAGAAAGCCTCTCTCCTTTCCTCAGACCGCATCCAGACTACCTCCCCCGGGGCAGGTGTGGCACCTCCACCTGTAATCCCACCACTGAGTCATCAATTAATCACCACCTCTAGGAAGTCACCCTATGACTGCACGAGGTTTTGGGGGAACAGAGAGAAGCAAACCATAATGGTGTTTGTCATTGCACGTGAAGTTTTGTAGTGTTGCTAGTCTGGTGAAATGTCATTTGGAATTTAATAGTATTACATAAAATAGGTAGCTCATTTTGGATATTATAGACATTTTAACATTATTAATTCTTCTAATCATGAATGTCTCTTCATTTTTCCTGTCTTCTTCAATGTCTCTCACTGACATTTTCTACTTTACAATGTTGATGTTTTTCATCTCTGAGTAAACTTGGTTCTTGTGATTATTTTTAGCTCTTGTAAAAGGGATTTCTTCTTCAGATAATTCACTTCTGATATGTAGAAAAGCTGCTTTTTATGTTGACTTCACAAAACTGCTGAATTTTTTAAGTTGTAATAATATTTTAGTATAGTCTGAGTTCTCTGTCATTTTGTGAAATGAAAATTAGCTTCCTCTTTTGCTACTTGGATACGTTTTATTTCATGTCTTACCAGATTTCTCCTTTTAGGATTTCCACTGCTGTTGAATTAATTTGATGAAAGTTGACACACTTATCTTATTTCTTACTTCTCAAATGTGAACAGGTGTATGAAAAATTTTAAACATTACCATCAGCTGAAAATGCAATAAAATCACCACCTAACTTCTGATAGAATAATTATTCAGGTATTGAGCTCAGGACCTTGCGCTTACCAGGCAAGCACTTATTCCACTGAGCTATCTCCCTGGCCCCTATTATTTAAAAATTTGCAAAATTGTTAAAACCTTCCAGGGTACATCTTTCCTGTTCTGGAGGACCACGTGGGTCAGCACAGCCTCTATCACACTGTCACCTACAGGAGTGCACTTACCTAAGCAGGTGCTTTAGACTGCTGAGCTATCTCACTGGTCCCTCGTTGTCATTCAAAGAGAAAATAAATTAATACAATTGTGTACTGTGAATTAAGTCTAGTACCTTGAGCAAACTGAGATGATGCTCATGCGGAGATACACCCAAAGACACGCAACAAAAATAAAGACACAGAAGAGATAATATAGAACCTTAGAAGATATACACTAATTCTACTACTTTTGTGTTAGTCTCAATATAGAGATACTGTTCAAATGAGATAACAAGGCAAAAGATGGCCCCCAAAATGCATGACTCCCCAGAAACTGAGCACACAGAAATAGATTAAGTTCTTCATGAGGAGTTTAAAAATGTATGTGTAAGATGATCCGTGAGCTCAAACAAGAAGTGAGCAATGGAATGAGGAGTTCACTTCAGAGAAGAGACAAATAAGTACTTCATTACCTGAAGGAGAACAATGCTAGATAAAAAATAACATTTAAGTAAAGAGACAGCAGATCTTAGAAACATCTGCAAATCCTGGAAATGACAGCCTCTATAAGGAAAATAATAACTCATCAAAAATCTAGGCAAAACATTGTCAGAAGAAAAACTCACATGCATAGAAGATCAAGTGCAACTACCAGTACATTCCAATAGGGTCAAAGAGCAACAGAACGAACAACGCTGGACTATGAAGTATTTCTGAACCAATCTGAGAGAAATGATTTAAGCTTGTGAGACTAGGAGACACTGAAAAAGTTTCTAAGGCTCTACAATTTTCACTTAAGTAGTAGCAAAAAATACTCTAAGTCAGGCAATAAGGTAGATACTGATGAAAAAGAGACACTTAAGATTTAAGATACACAGTACCAGAAAATAATAAGCTCCTGACACATCACAGTCAAAATAAAAGGATGTCAACATGAAGAACAAGCTTTAGAAGCTATCAAAACCGAAAGTAGCAGAGGGGCAAAGTCTTCAAGATAACAACGGGATATTCACCAGAAACTGTAAAGATCAGGGTAAGTTGGTGTGAATTGCTTTCAGCCCTGGAAGAAAATAGTTGCCAGTTTACATTCATGGACCATTTCTATAGCTATCTTTTAAAATCAAATCAAAAATAAAGATTTTGCTAGTGATGTTTAGCACATGCTAGGGAAGTTCATAGTCACTAAGTCAGCTTTGAAGAAAATAACTCGTACTCCTAGATATAGATCTAGAGGGCAAAACTTCTGAAAAAGAATAAAACTTGCAGGAACAAAGATAAGTGAATAAAAAACTGAAACCCAACACTAGAAAATGAATAGAATTACAGAGATTAGTGCAAACCTTTCAATAATATCAAACTTAAATGGCCTTCAAAGGAGTCAAATTTGAGATTCATAGATGGACAAAAAAGAAAACTTATTTTCTTTTGGCAAGAAAAACCCCTCTTCAGGAAAGATAAATGCAGATTGAAAAGAGAGGATGAAAATGATATTCCATGGAAAATGGACACCAAAAGTGAGCAAGATGCATTGTACTCATGTCTGGAAAGGTGGGCTTTCAATGAAAACCAGTCAGAAGAGATAAGAAAGGCCAACATATATTGGTAAAGGTGGTAAGTTACCAAGAATAGATAGTGCTCATAACTATTGAATAGATACCAAACTCAGAGGAGGCCATTTCATAAACAAAACTATATAACAAAAAAAGCTAGATAGAGATCAGAAACAATATCAGTGTGGGACTTAAATGCCATACAATCCCAAATAGATCAATGAGACAAAAAATTAACAAACATTAGAAGTAAACTGCATAACAAATTGAGTAGATGTAATTGATACCATTAGACTCAATTAGTATAGCCAGAATAAACCTTCAGCCATCCATGGAAACTTCTGCAAACTAGGTCAGAATTTCGTTCAAAAAGAAAGTACGAATAGTGAAAAGAATTGAACCAATATCACGGATCATATTAGAATGCAATACAGTGAAATTCACTGCGCACATTACTCAGACATAACCCTCACACATGGATGTAGAATAACATAAGCCTCCACAATGTTGGGACATTGAAGAAATCAGGGACAAGTTTAAAAGTTCTTAAAGTAAATCCATAAAGCAGGCCTGCATGGGACAATGCCGTGGGCTCTATGCCTCCAATTGACTTGTGAGAGGCATTGTTTTGAGCTCTAGGTCTTCATCAGGACTCAAGAAGGATGCTAGGGCCTGCGCCCTCATCTGGGCTCTTTAGTGTGTGGGTAGATTTCTTGCACTTGTATATGATTCTTGGGTGATTCGTTATAAAATAATATTACAAAATATGTCCTGTACTATATTGTTCACTTTGCAAAACCCCAAAGCACAAGAAAAAGAAAAACAAAAACAAGAAATATGAAAGCAAGCAAGCAAGCGAGCGAGCGAGCGAGCGAGCGAGAGAGAGAGAGAGAAGTAAAGTTTAGGTTTGGAAAAGAATGTCCACTATCAACATCCCTATCAAAAA
Source organism: Tympanoctomys barrerae (assembly GCA_002564285.1). NCBI lineage: Eukaryota > Metazoa > Chordata > Mammalia > Rodentia > Octodontidae > Tympanoctomys > Tympanoctomys barrerae. Next base: position 11,472 of record NDGN011296943.1, read on the forward strand.
TAATTTTCAAAAATTTATCCAGAACAAACAAGGAAAGAGAAAAAATAGAAGAAATAAGATAGCACAAAGTTATATTTAACTAATTTTCAGGGGATACAATTATTTTCAAAGAACTAATAACTACTACAAGAAGCTTTCAAAATCTGTTAAACAAATTAATGTTTCAGCATATGAAAACTGTACATAAAAATCATTCACTCTTCTATACATCAACAATGAATCCACTAGGAAATCAGGAAACAATTCCTTTTGCAGTGTCTTCAAAAATTCATCTATAGCATGCAGCTGTTCAAAGAAAATGATGCATGTTTTAGAAAGAAATTAAAAATGTCTTGAGAATAAAAAGCATCCCATTCTTGGATTGACAGCAATACTACCATAATATAACCAAAATTCGCATATATATTCAATAAAATCTCTGTTAACATACAAAATATCCTTCACAGAAATAGAAATAGTAATAATTTCATTTGGAATCAGAAAGCAACTCAGAATAATGAAAGCAATAAAAAAAAATCACGGGGTTAGAGGTATCACTAAATGGTACTTTACATAGCTCTACTGTAAACTGTATTAAAACAAAGCAAAGCAAAATGAACAAACCAACAAAAAACAAAATAAAAGCCATACGTCTAGAGTTGATATATATTGGTTAATATTTAGACAGAAATATAGGTGAATATATTTCAGCATCTTTCTTCTCAGCATAAACTTTTCCAGTTCTGATCTATAATTGGAATCAGCAGGTAAATTTTAGTTTTAGATAAAAGAATATATGAAATCTGTTAATATGAAATCTTCGTGATCTGAATGCTTTAGCTATTTTTGACCATAATTTTCTCTAAAATATATTGGTTTTTATAAATAAAATATAAATTCATCTTATCCTCGACTTTTTGCTGCATGAAATACTAAAAGCTGCTACTGTACCAAATGGTTGCATGCCACAGAATTTCGCAGCCTCCAACTGCGACAGCAGGGCCACGGTGGACACACGCTGGACGCGATTGAGGAGAGAGAGATCGCGGCAAGAGAAAGGTCTGAATAATCCGTAAGTGTGTTGCTGGGTACGTGCTTAATACGGGAAAGGCAAATGGAGTCTGTTTCTGCGGATGATGCTGTCTTGACTTCTTGGTTTTCAATACGTACAAAACATTTAAAATTTAGTTCAAGGGCCGGCTCAGGGGATTAAAGCCCTTGCTTAGGCAGACGCAGGGACTGGGATTCCATCCCTTGCCATGCCGGCCCCGCCCCTGGGGCATGCTGAGATGGCGATTGAGACTGGGCGTGGTGTCACGCGCCTGTAATCCCAAATTTGGGAGGCTGAAAACAGGACCCTGTACTAAATATATAAAAAAATAAAAAAAATATTTAAAACTTAGTTCACTACTATTTGATTTGCAGTAATATTATAATCAGGATAAAATGCTTTTGCTAAATTGATTACTATAAATTCTACGTCCACAGCTGCTTTTTTTTTTTTTTTTCTATTGTCTTGATATAACAGTGCTTCATATCTCATTCAACTCCTGGAGGACACTTTGCCTATTTATACATTTTTGCTAATATTGAATAAATAAATGCACTGTAAACATGTGCTTGAAAATTTTATAGATACATTTCTTCAAGTGCTTGAGGAATACAAAGTCAATAGTGTAGGGAAGGGTTTGGTTCTAGTCCTGCACAACCTGTTTTTAGGCTACATCATTTACCAAATGAATACTACTTTGCAAGGATTTACTATATATAACACTGAAGATTCTATGGTATTAAAATATTAATCCTATATTTTCATTTTATTATACTATTAAAATGTTATATTATTTTATTGAATGAACTCAGAATATTTTAACATCTTGTAATTAATTCTTTTTTCTTTATTAATTTTATTGAGAAACAAATAGTAATGAGAGTTTCAAAACAGGATAGTAGGACAGTTACATATAATTAATTTTTGAAAATATTATTAATATAATTATGAGTGCTTCATTTATTCATGTCAATTAACTATTGTAATAAGTTATAATGATAAATAATAAATTTGTGGTTCTTTTCAACTACACACAGCGTTAAACTAAGGTTTTCAATGTGTACCCCAATGCCAGAGCCCCGCTAGATTTATGACGGTTTGTATACTAATTGTATTGAGTGATTTTTATATATTTCTAGACTATATATACATAAATGAAATTGAAATGACCTAAACTGAAGAATTCAGACACTTTTGTAAAAATTAATTTTCTCTACCCAGCATTTTTATTTTCTACTTGGAATAACATTTATAGATTATTGTATTTTTATTTAAGAAAAACATAATTGGAAAATTTATCTAAATTTTTCTGTATGCATGTTTTACATTTTCTAGTCAAATAGGCTAACACTCTCCGATATGTAGGCTCACCCCAGTGGTGTGCATGTGAGTTATGTCATTAGTACTAAAGTACATACTTGTTGAATTATTTGGTAAGATAATGTTTGATTTTGCAGAGAGCTGCCGAGCTATCTCCAGCGGGTGCACCAGTTCCCACTCACACTAACACTGCAGAAGAGCGCGTTGTTCTACATGATCACAGCCTTCAGCGTCACCAGTGCCCGTCTTCGGGACATTCTGGTGAAAGAGCCATTAGAGCTCCTTCTTCCAATTTATCACTTACTAATTACATACGTGAATATCCTTTCGATGTTCCCATGTGTCATTCATAAATCTTCACTGATTAAAGTTCTGTTCAAAACTTTTGTCTTTCTCTTAAAAATTGGTTTTTTAGATTTGAAGGTGAGTTGCAAAAATTACTTGAATATTTGGAAAATGGTATTTTGTGAAATACTTTTTTCTTTGCACTTGTGTATTTCGTACAGGGTCTCACTATGCAGCTTGGACTCATAGTGATCCTCCTATTTTCAGCCTGCCCAGCACTGGGATTACAGGTGTGTGCCACCATGCATGGACTCTGTCCCTGGCTCAGCATGTCCCGGGGTGCGCCCAGTGTGGCATGCAGGACTGAGGATAGAACCCCTGTCCCTGCACTTGCCTAAGCAGGTGCTTAGTCCACTGAGCTATTTTGCTGGCCTGTGAAGTACTTGTATAAATATAAATATAAATATAAATATATATATATATATTTTTTTCCCCAGCCTGTGGTTTGACTTCTGATTCTCTTGACCGTGTCTTCTCCAGAGGAGAAATTTGATTTTAATGAGGTTTAACTTTTTGTGTTTTCATCAATCATAAATTCAAAGTTTTATCTAAAATGTCACTGAACTGAAGATTAACTATTCTCTCACGTCTATTATTATATAACTTACCGACTTTATGATCCACTGAGTTAATTTTTTTAAAATTTATTTTTATTTTTATTTTTATTGTTTTTGGGGGGAACCAGGGATTAAACTCAGGCCCTTGCGCTTGCCAGGGAAGTGCTTATTCCACTGAGCCAT
>NDGN011296950.1:0-13582 GCA_002564285.1 Tympanoctomys barrerae
TAGGGAAGAGTCTACAGGGTGTTCAGGGTCTCACTACTAGATCAGACCCATAGTGATCCACCTATTTACAGCCTCCCAAGTGCTGGGGTTACAGGTGTGCACCACCACACCCAGTCTCAATTGCTGTCTCAGCTCGCCCCCAGGGCGGGGCCAGCATGGCAGGTCCAGGGATAGAACCCCCTGGCCCCTATGCCTGCTTGCAGGTGCTTTAATCCACTGAGCTATTTGGCCATCCCTGAAGTGATTTCTTAAAATTAAGCATGGAATGTCTTTCCCAACAGCCACTACAGAATGTCTTGACCCCAACAGTCCAAACCAGTTTACTTTCAAATCTTACTCATCTGCAATTGGATCCTGAGTGAGCATATGCTGCAGCAGGCCACTCCAAGGGCTGGGGAGATAGCTCAGTGGCATGAGTGTCTGTCCAGCAGGTCACCCTCTGGGTCCTGCCTTTGAGTTCTAATTGTGGAAGGTACCAGACATCTGTTTTGTTAAATCATGTGGAGACAGTATTACTAGGAGATAGGACTGGAGAGTCAAGAGAATGTTATATGGTTCCCTGTCACTCTTTGAAACATTGAGGTTTGAATTCAGTACTTCACCTATGGAGAGTTGGTTGAGCAGAAGTAGGGGAGAGAGATATGGCAAGACTTAGTGAAGGACACATCAACTAAAGAGAAAGAGATCGCTCATGTCAGGCTGAGACTACGCATGAGTAAGAGGAGCCCTTAAAAGTAGATAACAATGCCTCAGGGGACATGTCAAGAAAAAAAATAGGAGCAAATGGATTGGTACTTTCTGGAAGGAACTCCAAATGATTTGTATGCAGTGGTGGGCAGAGTGGTGGCTCAGGGTAGGTTCAAGAAGAAAGCTTGAGTCTTGTGTCCTTTCTGCAGGCACCTGGAACTTGTATGTGTCATGCTTCTTTTGGCCATCTTTAGACACAGGGGTATTTAAGTTATCCCAAACAGGATTTGTGAATACTTGCTGTATTAGTGTTTCTTTGCTGGAACAAAATATTGCCATTCATAGGAGAATTTAAAAGAGAAATGGTCTATTTTGGCTCACAGTTTCAGAGGTTCAGTCTGTGTTTTCCTGATTCCAAGGCAGAAATGCCATGGCAGAGAAATGCTGCTCAACTCATGGCATCCATGAGCACAGAAGAACAGATGAGCCCAGAGAGGAAGGGGTCAGCAACCAGGTGCAACCCCAAGGTCGCTCCTTGTGACCCAGCCAGTCCACTTAGAAATGTACTTTACTAATCTCCTTGGTGTCTCTCAAGCCAATGAAATTAACAATCAAGATTAACCATCATACTGGTCATGGAATGGGTTAGCTAAAATTCCTGTGGACTCTGCCCTCACTATTCCCGTAGAAAAGCCCTGGACCAACATTTTCTACTAATCAACAAACATCTCTGACCATGACTCAGAAGATGGATAGTACTCTCATTCAATCTCATGATATGAGAGGAATAGGGAGATGAGACCTCTGTCCTTAAGAATTTTCAGTGTGTTTATTGGGGGGCTTTTGGCTGTATTGTATCAGAAGGATGTTCAAAGTTAGCTTGTGGAATGAGGACTGTTATTAAAAAAGAAAAATTGTTATCAAATTTTAAAACTATTACAAATTCATGTTAGTGAGTCAATTCTATAATTGTTTTTATTTGCAACTGAAAGTCTGTAATGCATAACAAACAAGAGAAGGCAAAATTATTCCCATTGTACCTGCTATGTCTGGCTGAAATTGTCCCTGACAGTCAAGTTTTAGTGAAAGGTTTAACAAGATTTCGTGAAGCAAACATTTGTGACTGCACATTTTTACAGAGACTTATATGGATAAAATAAATATACTCAGGAAATTAAAATCAAGATAAATTGTAGGAATTGAGTCAGGAAAAATTGTGCCTTAGAATTTTCTTCAGGCCTGAAATTCTTTGCAAGAGTTTTTTTTAAATTCTATTTATTTATTTATTATTCTTTTATGTATTTGGTACAGTGTCTCATTATGCAGCTTGGACTTAAAGTGATCCTCTTGTTTCAGCCTCCTTAGCATTTGGGATTAAAGGTTTGTGCCACCACACTCGGTCTTCAAGATATTTTTAATGGAACCTTCCAAGCATTAGGAGGGAAGGACACACTAATGTTTGGAAAACATGAACAAGAATGAAAGGAAAGCAGTCCAAAAGAGGTCATGCATTGGCTCACATGTAAGGATATAGCAGTTTGCTCTACAATAAATACCTCAAAGTTCTTCAGATAAGGTGAATTCAGTGTGTGTGGATGGACGGTATGGAATTTTGAAAATCAAACATTATTATTCTAGATGTGCTCTTTCAAGGAGGGCCAACCAAAGTGTTTCCTTGGGGAATTATCACCCTGCTGGAGATGTTATGGAGGAGGAACTGAACTATTGCAGACAGCTAAGACAGGTAGAATTATTACAAACAGTCAGACAGGATAATGGGCCCTTGAAGGAGTCAAAGCAGAAGATGAGAATGCATTACAACTGTGGGTAGAGATGCATTTGTTGAAGACCAGGCCTCAAGACAAAGATGAAGTGACTACACTTACTTCTCTAGGGATAAATAATAATTGCTATTGTACAGAAGCATCAATCATCTGGGTGGGCAGGCCAATACCTTGATCCATCCCTTCCAGCAAAAAGTCCTTGTTCTTTCCATGTATACTTGCTATGTGACTTGCTTTCCCATTGGATCAATGCTATCTAAGTGATTATACCAAGAATCTTATTGGTTGATCATAGTTTTGTCCCATCTTGAACCCACCTCATGATTTCATGCCCACCTCATGATTTTTCTGTATAGATCTTCCTTCAAGAAGTGGGCTTTCCACGCATGGTGGTGCACATCTATAATCATAGCACTCACAAGGCTGAGGCAGGAGGATTGCCATGAGCTTGAGGCCAACCTGGGCTACAAAATGAATTCAAAGCCAGCCTGAACACACAGTGAAACCCTATCTCTAAAAGGCAAAAGAAAGAAGTGGGCTCATGGCAATCCACTTTGAAAACTGTCTTTCTGTCCCTCGATAAAGAGTTTCTACTCTTTTTTTTTTTTTTTTTTAAGAGTTTCTACTCTTAACCTCTAATGTTCCTTAGAATTCTTTCTTGGATTATGGAGAACATGAACTTGGCATGTCAGCATATCAGGTTGGCAGTTACAATAGCTAGCTTGCATCATTTAGAGGTCCTTATATTATTTCTATATCACTGCCACTTCTTTGTCTTCCCATAAGGCTTTTCCTGTGCCATTGTATGTTGGAACTATGGTACTTGCTTTTTTATTTTTTTGCAGGATCTCACAGGTACTATCACCATGACAGGTTTAATTCTACTGGTGTCTAAAACAGCCAGTGAATGGAGGAGACTGGTGGCAGAAGAAAAGATTTTATTCAGCAACAAGCCAGCCTCTCTCGGCATCTTTTTTGTCAGAATGTTATCTTACTCCTTAGATGGGCTTTATGTTAGTTCATTAGTCCCAAGAAATTACTCGGATGTGTGAATCTAACAAAATGCTGTTGTTTGGAGATTGTCTATTTTAAGGTTTGTATTCTGGTTTCGGTCAGTAAATCTCTCTTCCTCGTTTTACAAGGATTTTTTTTTTCATTTTGTTTTGCTTTGTTCTGTTTGCCTTTAATTTGGAATTACTGAACAAAGAGCCTTTTCATTGCATTACATCCTCAGCCCTTTTTTTGATTTTTTAATTTTGAGACAGGGTCTTGCCAAGTTGAGTTAATCAATCAGAGCTTGAACTTGTGATCCTCCTGCCTGAGCCTCCTGGTGTGCTGGGATTATAGACATGTGCCATCATCCCTATCTATAAATACCTCTTAATAGGGACCTTTTACATAATTTAGAAAGGGAGCTACACAAGTAAAAGGTTAGTGCTGTTCATTCTTTTAATCAGTCATTATGATAATGGAGACTGCAAGGGTCAAGGAAACCTGCAAGGTCTTAATTGAAAAGTAGAAAGAGAGGAAAAGAAAATTTTTCTGTTGGGGTATGGCATTACAAAGTTTGCCTTGAATCTGAAAGGAGACTTTGGGTTTGAAATTTTGCTTGTTGCTGGAGCGGTTGAAACTGCAGGACTCTTTGGGATGGACTAAATGTGTTTTTGTACTAGGAGATGTACATAAACATTTGGGAGGCAGGGCACAGTCTTATGGTTGGATCTTAGGTGGCCTGAAGGTTCCTGTGCTAAAGGCTTTGTCGCCACCTAATACCCTTGCAGAGGAAATGGCACGCCATGGTCCTATCCCTCCGTCTCTGTATTTGTTTTCTGGCCACCATCAGATGAGCCATTTTCCTCAGTAATGCACTCGATGTCAAGGTGTCCTGCCCTGACATGGGCACAAAGCAACAGAGCCAGATGAACATGGACTGCAGCTTCTGAAACTAAGAAACAATGAAACTCTTTCTTCCTTTAAACTGTTGAGCTCAAGTATTTTGTCACAGCTACAGAAAGCTTACCAATATACCCCATCTAAAATATAGGTAGCCTCTCCAATTACCCAAACTCACCTTAGAATTGAGGTATGCTGGAAGCCAAGAGTCTCTTTTGTGAGATTTCCCCAGAATTCACTTTTCCTTGGGAACAGATATGTCTAGAGGGAACCCAATTGGAAAAGCTTGGACCCTGCTTAAAAACAAGCAGTGAGAACTGAGGTGTCCTCTCAGTGAGCTGCTTGAGATGACCGTGGACATCGGGATGAGCCTGTATGTAGGGTTTCTCTCCTCTGGGTATCTTCTCAGAATCACACTATGACTTAATCCTCAGAAGTGGGTCTTCAAAATACTTGAGGTATTTTGTTTGCATTTAGCCCTCCTTTATAACTAGCAAAGTCATCAAAGGGAGGTCTGGCCCAGTTGAGAACACAGACTACAGAGTAAGGCTACTGGTTCAAATATGGGAGAGCTGTGTCATTTCAGTGCCTTCTGAGAGCAAGTGTCTTAAACTCTTTAAGCTTCACCTTATTCTGTATAAAATCTGAGTGACAGTGCTAATTCTATAGGGGTATGAAGATTGAAGTTAATATATATAAGTGCGTGAAGCAGTACATGATGTATTGTAAGTGTTCTGGCAGTCTCAGTGCCTTCTCAGGAAGGCACTCACAAGAGAGACCAAAAGTGTAGGAACAAAGACTCTTTTACTGTGGGCTTTAGACCAACATCCTGACTTCAGGACTCCCAAATTGTTGGGCCCCTTTGGACTTTACCCCTAGGTTATATAATTTTCAAGTTTCCATAGCAACAACATTACCTCATTTTCAGGAATTTTACAAGAATGTCACACAATTGCCATGAGGTTTACATTTTCAAGCACTGTTGACCATCTATCTACCTGTCATGGGGCATTGTCATTTAATGTTTACTCTACTCCCCAAGTTGTTCTAATTATTTGTTCCTATTTTATGACCCTGGTTTTATCTAAGTGGGTTTATGGCTAGCTATATCGGAGAGGGTGGGAGAGTGAGTTTATCTATAGTTTAAATGAACTTCAGTAACCTTCCCTTAAGAGGAGTTAAAAAGAAATACAGTCTCTCGAAATATGTCCCCCTCAAGGACATATTTTCCTTTTTTCAGGACATATATAGTCCCTCACATTCTGGCAGCCTATTTTCTATCTTATATTCTGTATCCTCCTTTAAATCCATCATTTGCACTTGTCTATTGTGGATTATAATCTATTCTTTATCCACTGAATGAGACATGGCCTGAAAGGGCCATTATTATTATGAAAGGACCAGCCAAGCTAGTAATAAGAAAAGTTAGCCAGGGGTTCAAATTAAACAGTTGCTCATACCATCCTGGTCTGTACTTTCTCTTTCTTTTGTTTCCTGGTCTAGTCTATCTAGGTTCTCTGTTCTGACCCCAGAGCTGTACATATAAAAGCAACATTCTTCTTTAAGGGCAGCACATATTCCCCACCTGCTTCACAAAGAGCAGGTTAAGTCCTCTTCTGTTTTGTAACACTACTCTGCCAAGTTTACCTAATCATGTAATTGTCCAACCACATTTTGAACTCTAACCACACATTGTTCTATACTGTGAGTCTTCCAGCTAAGTCTTTGTTGACCCATTTCTGAGTGTGCTAGTGCCCCAGCACTCATCCTTAGGGATCCTGCTATGTTTACCCCAGCTAATATCAGCAGAAGTGTGACATATTTTTTTGTTCACACCTAGTTACCTAGAAATAGGTGCCTGATTTCTAATCCCCATCAAATAGCTTTCCCTCAGGAAATGAACATAGTTAAGAGGCAGGGGCTACCTCTGTAAATTTTTGTCTGTGGCTGAGACATTTAAATAACCCATTGATGCCAACCCCACCCCGGGGGCATGCTGAGATGGCAATTGTAATTACTACCTGTTATCCCAGCACTTGGGAGGCTGTAAACAGGAGAATCACTATGAGTCTGATCTAGTAGTGAGACCCTGAACACCCTGTGGACCCTTTCCTAAAATACAAAAAATAAATAACCCATTGATGCAAAAGAACCAGGGTCCCTGTTGTGCCCTGAAAGTAGCTTTCAGTGACACCATCTGGTTGCAGGCTAAAATCCTAATCCATAACCAGTTCTCTACCATAAAGAGAGGAAGCAGTTCCTCCTCCCATGGGGTACAGATGGTCTGGCCAGAGACTATCTCCATTAGGGAAAGTAGTGCTTCATAGAACAGGTGGCTAGACATGATGTAATGTTGAATTTACATGTTGGGACTTTACATCAGCACATGAAGGCTTTGCAGCAGGTTTTAAAGGACACTCAGCTACTGTGTTCATCTGCTGATTTAAAATCCAACAATTTTCAGCCAGGTTAGGATTAGACACATTGAGGAGATGATGGGTCTCTAAATCCGATCTGGTAAATACCCAATTGGACATTTATTTTATCAACATTAATTTGAATATTCACTGAGGCTGAAATGTTGTCTTCTAAGGGGAATAGAGTCATAACCTTTGTTCCGGGATTATCAGAATGATGTAGCTCATGGGTGAGAACAAGAAAATGAGTGGCCAGCTTTTTGGGAGCCACCTTGGTCCCCCTTATGTGGATGAAAATCCTAGAAGGCCTCCATCCCCCTGCTGTCTGTATGTACATTCAAACACCCCAGATAAGTCCAGTGGCCCAGTTAGGATCATTGATGTCTTTTAGAATTATCCAAATCTGTAAGCAAAAACTTCCTGAATGTCTAGTATTGCAGCCAGCCCTCTTTTCTCTATATGCTTGGATATACCTATTATTCAGGGCCTACCAACAGGCCAGAAAGTTGGGATCTTTAGTTCTGACAAGTGGTAAATGTCCTCCTCAAAGTCCCATGGTCTCACAACCCCAGTGGAGAAAGTATGTTTCCCTTTCATTGCCACAATCTCCCCCTGGTGTCTTTGGGCACATATATAGTCCCCAGGTTACTCAGGCTATGTTGTTGCTCTTTGCTTTTATTGCCTTTTCCTGAAGTTTACATGCAGGGAAGCAAGGGCTATATGGCTTAGCCTTGTTTCACCACCAGTGGGATTCCAGAATTTACATGTAGGAATGGTGAACTCAACAGTTTGTTGTCCACAAGAGACAGTCAAGGAGGGTAGCTCAGCTCACCTGAGTTTAATGGGATCTGTTTGTGGATATTCAACTGTGTGATTACAAAAATGTTCCCCAAGTGAGTCTGTTTTTATCTGGGGTACAGTTGTCACCAGGATTGTCCACAGCACATAGGCTGATCCATGTAACTAAGGAGTTAATATTAGGATTTAGCCAGTGTCTTTTATAAGCTTTGAGAGCATCTTGGAATGATAATCAATGGCATAGGTAGGGCCTCTGGTGCAGATGGTGATGTCAGTGGAGTGGATCCCTCAGAAGTTCTGGCATCCATTTTTTTGGCTCAAGAGTGATGAATACAGAGACTATAGCCTGTAACTTTAAGATAAGTTGGCATGGTCTACATTACATCATGTGTTCCCCCCCCCCCGCTTTTGTTGGAGAGGCACATCCCTCCAGGCCCTAATTAATACTCTGTCTCCTGGTTGAGTGGACAGGAGACTGTATTGGATGGGGTGTCACTGCAACACAGTGGCTGAGTGTCCTTTAAAACCTGCTGCAAAGACTTTACTGACATAAAGTCCCAGCTTCATGCAGCTGTTCCAGAACAGGCAATATTGGGGGAGGCCTACCAAATGTAACTTCAAATAGAGTGAACCCATGTGGATAAAGGGTGCAATAAGATCACAGCAGGGCCATTGGAAGCATAGCCACCCAGTTTGCTCCAGTCTCTTGGCTTTAAAGCATCTCCAGGATAGTTTTCGAGGTTTGGTTCTGTCTTTCTACCTGGCCAGAGCTCCATGGCCAGTAGGCTGCATGGAGTTTCCATTTTAGCTCTAAAGCTGCTGAAAGACTCTGAACCACTCATGAAATCAGGGCCATTATCTGAACCTATCATCATGGGGAGCCCATACCAGGAAATGATTGTCTTGATTAGAGCTTTTACCACCTCTCAGGAACTCTCAGTTTCCTGAGGATGGCCTCCACCCAATCTATAGAGGTGCAGATGAGGACTAACAAATGTTCCTTGTTTCCACTAGTAGGTTTAATTTTAGTGAAGTCCACCTCAGTGTCCTCAAGTAGCAATATTTCCTATCTTTGCATTCCTGGATGTTGCTATGGTGAGAAATTGAGTTGTTAAGCCACAATTCTGCTGGTCAAGATAGCAGCAGATAGCTTTTTTTCCCAAATGGGTGTGGTTATACAGTTCCTGGATCATGAAATGTCCTACAGCTTCAGGGAGAAACACCTTTCCCTCTGGCAAAACTTGCTATATATTTTGTTCTGTAACCTCTTCTGTTTTAGCCCACTTCAGTTCTGCATCTGAATAGTTTGGTGGCTTAAGGAGGGAGGCTACTAAGTTTCAGGTCACTAGGAGTGATTCCCCAATGGTGGCTTGTTTAGTAACCAGATCAGCTGCTCTGTTATCCTGGGTCTCCTTTGAAGTGCTCTTCTGGTGGCCCAGACGATGGATCTGGGCCACCACACAGGCAGCCAAATGGCCTACAAGTGAAACATCTCTTGGGAAATCTTCATTTTCCTCCTGTGGTTGGGAGGCCTCTCTCCCAGTAGATGGCGCCATGCACATGCACAGTGGCTAAGGCATAGTGGGCATCTGTATAAACATTTATGTGTTTGTCTTTTCCTATCTCCAAGGCCCAAATAACAGCATTCAGTTCAGTTTCTGGGCTGATGTTCTAGGAGGCAAAGTCTCAAACTAGACAGTCTTTTTGGTGGTGACAACCACCACTCCTAACCTCCAGACCCCATTAATTACCATGCTGCTTCCATCTGAGAACATAGTTGGGTCAGGATTCTAAAGGGGTGTACTCCACAAGGTAGGTCTAGTTGAGTAGACTGCCTCAACTGATTCCATGCAATCATGTTCAGGCAGCTCCAAAGATGTTGGCAGGAGCAAATCAGATTTGAGGGCCTGTGTAGTTTAAAGAGTACATCAGGGATCTTCCAGAACAGTCACTGGGACTGGGTCAGCCTAGTACCCAAGGCCACTTATCACCAGGTCCTCTTAACAAGGTTTCTACTGCATATGGAACAAACACATCCAATTTTTGTCCCAAAATCAGCATATCAGCCTCTTTTACTAGTATAGCAATGGCTCTCATGGCATGCAGACAAGAAAGCCACCCAGATGCCACATAATCTAACCTCTTGGACAAGTAGACTACTGGACACTTCCAGGGCACCAAGGTCTGAGTAAAACAATCCTGGGTAGGCCTTCCTTCTTGTGGATGAATAGCTGAAATGCTTTTGTGATAGCAGGTAATGTCAGAGCAGGAGCATTCAACAGTCTTTTTTCTTTTTTATAGTCTCAAAGGTGTTCTGGCCAGTCCAACGGAGGATCATTTACCCCTTGCAAGGCCTCATACAAGTGCTTGGTGATGGTAGCAAAATTGGAGACCCAAAGATAACAGTATCCAACTGTGTTTTTAAAATTTTTCTCAAGTACTTCGTGGGCTATTTGTTCCATTTTATGGCCCTGGTTTTCTCTAAGTGGGTTTATGGTTAGCTACATGGGAGGGAGTGAAGGAGTATGTTTATCTATAATTTAAGTAAACTAAGTGACCATCCCTTAAAATGGAGTTAAAACAAAATAGAATGTCTTATGCTCTATCATAAGTAGTTGTAATATGTAGTTGTTACATATTCTGATTATTCCTTAATATGCTTACAGTAACACAAAAGCTTGCAAACAAGTAGTTCACCAAACAAGTAGCTCATGTCATTGAAGAAAGTGATTTTTTCAGGGACACCCTTCTTTCACTTACGAAAGCTATTAACCTACACAGAAATATCAGGCACCTTTTATCCTGTAACTGCAGTCATTTGTCAGTGTTGTTAGTAACTGCCCACAATTAAACACTTTGCTTTTCCTCAATTCGATGAGGTTAAATTGTGGTTGAGCTCCAGCATAGCAGGTTGCCTGTGGATTGAGGAGTCCGGCAAAAATTAACAAAAGCGTAAGTGAGAATGAGTTGACCAAAATAAATTTACAATACAGATTATTTCATTTTTATTTTTAAAATATTTTATTTATTTATTTGGTATGGGGTCTCACTAAACAGCTTGGACTCATAGTGATCCACCTATAATGATGAGGAGGCCTCAGCTCCCCATCACTGGAATTACAGGCATGCACCACCATACCTAGTTTTGGTGGTCAGCACAGCACACTCAGTTCCAGGGCTTGCACGATGTGTGGTACCAGGGATTGGACCCTGGTCTTCGCACTTGCCAGGCAGGTGCTTACACCACTAACCTATTTCCCCAGCCTGTTTATTTCATTTTTAAATTGTGTACAACTATGTACCATATCAACACAATTTATGACATGTTCATATGTGTGTATATCAATGTATTTGGGTTTTCCTTCTATGAAATTTGAAATTTAGGAGTGTATCATGATGAGTTTGAAAAAATGATGTGCACTTGTGTATGGGCAGTGTTAAGGAGCATGCTAAGGTAGATTTCTCTGCATGTGCATACTTTTTGTATAATCTGGAAATACTTGCAAGTTATATTATAAGGACATGTTATTGTTTAAGTAGTTTTTGTGGTTTGCTGGATTTGAGTATGTGCATTTCAGTGTTTGAGTGGAAGTATGTGGCTGGTTTGGGAGACTCACGGGATGTATTTCTGAGTTGTAGCATTTAGTTTGTATAATTCTGTATTCTGTAAGATGAGAAGTTTTTCTCTACATACATTCACCAATGTGTGGCTCCAGGTACCATCCTTGCATTCCAGAAATAAATCCATCCTGGTCCTGATGAATAATTCTTATAAGGTGCTGTTGAATTCAGTTTGGTAGGGTTTCATTGACTGCTTTTGTGTTAATATGTATAAGATAACACTGGTCTGTAGTTCTGTGGTACTGTCTTGCTTTTCTACCAGGGTAATATTTGCTTCATAGAATAAATTTGAAATTTTTGGGAAGAGTTTAAGAATAATTGGTGTTTTAACTTCTTTTCTCTCATTTGCAAAATAATTGGCACTCAAAGTTAAAGGAGGAAAGGTTTATTAGGTTTATAGTTTATAGAGGTTTCAGTTCATAATTGGCTGGCATCAAAGCAGGGTGGCATATTTATGAAATGCATACAATTGACAAGAGAATCAAAATAATACTTCAAAAGTCAAGTAAACATACAAGAAAATAACAGGAAATAAAAGGCAAAAACCTGTAAGATAAAGAACACAAGTAATAATGGTGATAGTCTTTCTCTATTGTTAATTACTTTAAATGTATGAACCTCCCCAATTAAAAGACATATTTGGGGCTGGGGAGATAGTTTGGTGGTCTAAGCGCCTACCTAGCAAGGGCAAGGACCCCAGTTTGATCCCCAGTACCTCATAGCAGGCCAGCCCTTGAACCCCAGGTGTGCCGTACCACCAGGCACCATGACACACACCTGCAATCCCAGCTCTGGGGAGGCTGAGACAGGAGGATCTCTACAAATCTGAACTGTGTAGCAACACCCTGTATCAAATAAATAAATAATTAATAATAATAAAATTAATTAAATAAATAAAATACAAATTTGCCCCATGAGTTAAATAAAACAGAAATCAAGCATGTGCTCTCTGCAAGAGACTTTAGATCCAAACACACAAATAGATTAAAAACAAAAGGATGGAAAGGACCCTTTATAGAAATAGTAATCAAAACAAGTAATGGCATGAAAAATAGCCTTTAAATAAAAAACTTACAAGACATGAGGACATTATATAATTACAAAAGGATCATCATCTATAAGATATGATTTGAAAGATACATGATATATCATATATCATGTCAAACATTATGGTGATTTAAAATTGACCCCAGTATAATTGCAATCACATGAAAAAAGGTACTTGTGATTAATAAGTTTGATTGTCAAGTTGAATGCTTGAGAAGCACTTAGGAGACTAATAAAGGACACTTGCAGGTATGGGTTGGTGCATCATGGGGCCCTGACCCCGAGTACTGTATCTGTTCCCTTTCTCTCTGGTGCTTTTCCCTTGTATTCTGCTGTGAACTGAGCAGTTTTGTCCCAACTTGTCCTTGTGCCATGATGTTCCTGCTAGGGAGCCAGCTGATCATGGAGTGAAACACCTGAAACTAGGTTTTCTACTAGAACAGGTCTAATGGTAGTAAACTCTCTTGCCTTTTGTTTATGAGGAAAACATTTTATTCTTTTCTCATTTTGTTTTTCAGGTTCCTTAATTTCAGATGACCTATACTCAAGTTCATTGGTTGCTTCTTTTGCTTGAGTTTACTTATGAACCCACTAACAGAATTTTTCAGTTCAATTACTGAATCAACATTAGGGAATTATTGGGGTCAGAAGTCAGAGTGTGTTGTGTCCAAATGGCAAGAAACAGGCTAGAACTGTGAGATTATGAAAGATGCTGCTCTGGGCCCAGAGATGGCTCAGTGGAATAAGCGCTTCCCTGGTAAGTGCAAGGGCCTGAGTTCAATCCCTGGTCCCGCCAAAAAAAAAAAAAAAAAGCGCTTCCCTGGCAAGCACAAGGGCCTGAGTTCAATCCCTGGTTCTGCCAAAAAGAGAAAAGACAGACGTTGTTCTGCCTATCTGGAGGCCAGCACCCACTTCATAGCACCTGTGAACCATGCAGCCTTAACAGCAACAGAAGAGTTCCTTCCTCCTACAGTATCCTTTAGGTTTCTTTTAGTAAGTATAGCACATTAAATACAAACCTTGAAGGAATTCTGCCACTGGTTACACAGAATGTATGGAAGGGTGAATTTGCAGCTGAAAGGCAATAAGCTAGCCGGTGAAATTATTCCTTGTTATCTTCTGTAGTTCACAGTAAAAGAGCCCCAGAGAGCATCCTGCGCAGACTAGCTGTACTACTGTAGTTTGTTTAGTTGTGCTGCTGAAGGGAGTCCTTTGGGCCCACTTTGTGATACGATTAAAATGTAGCTGAATGTGTCTCAGGTACTCTTCTCCTTGCTGGGACAAATACCTGACACCCAAAATGAAGAAAGAAAAGGTTTATTTAGCTCACAGTTA